>OMLP01007433.1:2474-13048 GCA_900302685.1 Spondyliosoma cantharus | reverse complement strand
TGCTGAACATCCCCCCCCCACCCCCCCACAGGAAGAAGGAAACGTGGGTGCAGGTTTTATTGCAGCTCCCTGGTGTTTAGACAGGCTCGAGACTTTATCTCTGTTCTTCACAAGTGGTTCGGACCGTCATATTTAGGTTAGAAAAACACTTTCTGCGAAGGTCTTTCCCTGCCGTCAGTATCTTGTGTGCAATTAAGCATGCTGTGCCTTCAAAGAGTGTGGCATGCAATGTATAGACGACAGTGCACTTGAAAAATTAGGAAAACTATAAAATATGTTCTGAGTATTGAGGGGTTTCTTGTAACCTTAATTGTATAATAAAATGCACAATTGCTCAATTTACTTCACTAAATGGTTTTGTAGCCACAGCCCAGCTACTGTGTTTGGTATTACCAGTAAGAGACCATATGGTGACTAATGTTAGCTAATTTCAGCTAGATAGGCTATCACTTAGCACTGAGTTTGCTAACGTAGGCTAGCTTATGGTAGTTAATGTTAGGACACTTTAGCTATATAGGCAATTGGTTAGTACTACTGAGTTTGCTTGCATAGGTTAGCTTATAGTGGCAAACAATAGCAGACTTTAGCTTCACAGGCTATTGCTTAGGGCATGAGTTTGCTAACTCTGGCTAGCTTATGGTGATCAACATTAGCAGACTTTACCTTGATAGGCTATTGCTTAGTACTGAATTTGCTAATGTTGGCTAGCTTATGGTGGTTAAAGTTTGTAGACTTTAGCTAGATAGGCTATTGCTTAGAACTGAGTTTGCAAACGCATGCAGCTGTCACATTACAGATTATATTCAAACATTTAGTATCACAAAAATGTAAAACAAGGAGAGGCTCTCCTTTGTTTCTTCTAACAAATCTAGAGCTGAGTCTATGCACAGAAGTTGTTTAAGCTAAATGATATCATCATCATGCTAACTAGCTTGACTGTATGAGCATGTTGTAGTTAAGCAGGTAGTCTGAGTGAATTCAGGTGATCCTCGCTATTTTTTGTATTTCTGATTTCTGTGACAAATAATGATATCTAGCCTATCTAACACAGCATACAGATACATTATACCTTTCTGATATCCCTAAGATGTTTTTATACCAAACCAAAAGTTAATGGGTTCTATTCTGGGCCGAGATCCATCCTACATCCAGGTTTCGTGGAAATTAGTTAAATAGTTTTTGTGTAATCCTGCTGACAAACCAACCAACTGACAAACAAACGGACACAGATGAACACAATAACCTCCTTGATGGAGGTAAAAGGACAGAAAGCTGAATATTATTCATAAAAATGTCATGGATACGAGTGACGAGCATGATCAGGTCACGTTGTCAGTGCAGGAAAAAGAAAAATGTGCCTATTTTCTGACTACAGAGAGAAAGAAGGCGAAGTAGAATAACTTGGAATAACATTTTAAGAATAAACGTGGGTTGATCTTGGGATTAGAGATGCAAATTGTGATGCAGATAGTCCTTGTATGTTAAATATGTTGGTCTGATGAGGGTTAATCGACTTTCCCAGGTTACCCAAAACATGTGGTCCCACATTGCCCGGATTCACCCCATGTGTCATGTGCACCGTTTTAGTTTATTGTCTTGCATGATAACATTTACTAACGGAGGGAAAATGCACACCTATCCTGACTCATTGTCTGTGTAAACAAACCACAGTTGGCATGATTTGCCATTGTTACCTGACTGCGTCTATAAATGACAAATGACCCTCTCCCTTTTGTTCCCTCTGATTTAAACTCTTCTCAGCTCTCCTGCGTAAGAGGCGAGGAGGCGCCCCGCCTTTCTCTGACAGTTATGTTTTCACTGCTGACCCCGGGCATGTACATGAGAGCTATTTATACCTTTATTCGTGAAAACTGTGTGGGATTTCCCTCTCCTGTCCTCACTTTCGTATTTTGATAAATATTTCTGTTCAGCTGCTACTGTCCGAGAGGACAACAACATGTTGAAGGCAGGAAGATTTATATCAACATAATCTCCCGGCGACTGGCTTACAAACAGAAAACAGAAATTGGGCGTCCGTGTGAGGGTTAGCTGCTGGCTCAGAATAGCTGCTGCTGCTCTGGATGTTTGAGGGCCTGCAAGCAGTGGGGTCACCAAGGCCGAGAGGTCAAGAAAACATCTTATGAACTCCATGAGGTGGGGTCAAGACAGTGCATTGTTATCACTGAGATACAAATTCAGCAAAAAAAAATGCATCATCGCAGTTTTCTTTCAGAAGAGTGATTGAGTGCTATGTAGGTCAAATGGTCTGCTTTTTGTATGACATGGCTCTGAGCAAGAAAAGCCAAGTGGACAATCTATGGTTTGAGAGCAAAAAAGTGGTAGATAGCAGATTAAATTTTTTCAGATTCAGCACTTGGACACATTTGACTGAATGTCAGCTCACCTCTGTGCATTTGGCACCAGGGAACCAAATGTGAGACAGATCTGGCTCCTGCAGTGCAGAGAGGAGAAGTCACGCCACTTCCAGTGGAGCCCAGTGGGACCTTATTTCAGGAAAAATATGTATGATAGGGAATGGCAAGAGACACTTTTTTTAAAGAATACATTACACCATTTAATCTACTCAGATTTTTTTCTTCTCAGATTTTAAAATCCTTATTGAGTAGTGAGTCCAATACTTAAGAATGATTATATTACCAAGACTCTGAAATACGGTCCCATGTTGCACATTGGACTGGTCAGGGCTTTGCCTCTGTATTGCTGCTAGAATGGCTGTTTCTAGGTTGAGGACTTAGGCTGAGAATCTGTTCTCAGAAAGTTCCTGACAATCATATTAGTTTAGTGACCTAATAATGCTGCTTCACCATTGATTGATTAATAGATATATTTATTTATTTATATTATTTTGAACATGTAAAAACAAAAGAAACCAAACAGCACAATAAATGCTTTCAAAATGAAAATAAAAATCAGTCAAGAACGACAAAACGTCTGGCATGGATGCATCAACAACTCAACTTCAGCACAGCGATGCGCTCCAGCATGCCGACCAGCAAAAAAGTTGAACCAGGTTCAATTTTTGACTCATAGCTGGAAGGAGAATGAGATCTGTTTTTTTGGTTGTAACAGTTCTTCGGGCTGTTGTTGAGCCAAGTCCAAGACATCCACAATAATGTGTTACCTTATATCATGTTATATTCTGTCCTGTCATGCCCGATCCCATTCTCTCCTGCCCTGCCACCTGGTCCTGGACAGTCATAGAATCCTACTCCATGCACCAGCTCCAGGAGACACATTAAAAGAGAAACCCCAATCTGACCTGCCACTCAGTCGCAATGTTATCAAAGATTCCACCCGACTGAGCAATAGATACAGTCCACAGACTAGCTGTAACAGCTGTAAACCTCTTGCTGAAGCCACATTAGTAGGTAAAAGTGTAAATATCTCCCATCCTGGTGGCCTTTGTGTCTCAACAAGCTGGTGTCAATTACCTCTTTGCTTGAAACGAGTGAAGGCCGAGAGGAGCAGGCAGTGACGACGCCAAATGTTCAAGCTTTCCAGCCATGCTGGAAGTGTTAGCATCAACAGTGTCCAGATAATTAAATCTGCAGATCAGTCTGTTGATGTGATTGATAATGTAGCGACGATTCAGTGTTTTCCTGAGGGTCTGTTTATCGTCATGGCTGTCAGGCTGCCATCGGGTCAGACGTGTGATATCATGGATTTTCAGAAGAGTCTGACTCAGAGTTGGTCACAAATAAAGCCTCGAGGAGGAACCAGCTGTCTCAGTGCACGGGGGGGGGGCTTGCGCATTCGGTCTGTTTAACACACACATCAAACAAGTGTCGGACCCCCGCGGACCCTCACACACACCTTAACAACAAGAACACACACCTCACGCTCTTGGGGCGCTGCAAGTATCACCAAAATGAGGCTCATAAACATGCAAGGCCGGGATAGAGGATCAAAGGGGGCTCTGCAGACAGACTCACTGCAGTGTGTGTGTTTTGGGTGTCTCTCTGGTTTGTGTATATTCTTAAGAATCAGGTACTCGTCGTCCCTGCCAACTCATCGCTGATGACAGTCGAATGAAGGGATGACAGATGGATGATGTGGTTAAATAAGAGCGTAAAGCAGGAGGAATGTCTCGGTGCCTTCATGGTGTGTGGTTTACAGCACAAGGCCACACATGAGAGGACAGCACCAACAACAACAGCAATTGATTTGAGACACAGGTGGGCAATTAGGAGGAAAAACAGAAGCTGGATGGGCTGTGGAAAACTCTGGTATGTTGAGTCCAGCTGGATGGACGCCCTGCGAGTCGGCCCGATTGGAACTTGTCACTCGGGGCAGTTAAAAATAGGAAGAATTGGGATCAGATTCACAAAAGTCCATCTTCATCTTCAGACGTTGAGTTTCTTATCCTGCCTCTGTAAAACTGCTCCATGTAGGGGATTTTGGGAAAAGTGAGTGGGTGTGTCGAAGTCTTGATCAAGGCCTGATGTTTTTATTTAACCGTTTATATTCACAGGCCTGTCAGCAAACGCAGCTATAAACAGACCTCAGTCCCGACAGAGTACAGATAGGAAGCTTGCTCTCTTCCTGTGCTGTCGGACAGACAAAAGAGCTGGACGCACAATCAAGCGGAGTGAGAGAGGACAGAGCCGAGGAGGAGGGCACACAAACACAATCACAACGGTTTGATTAAGCTCGCATCATCCACAATTTGGCAACAACAAACAGCTCTCTGAGAGTAAATACCAGTAAATGCAGAGGAGACGGGAATCAATCCTCATCTCCATAATCTGAGGAAGGCGGAGATGAGCGGGGAGGAGGCAGAGATGGAGGGGTGGAGGAAGGGATCAGCGGAGGAAAACAATGTTGAGTGATACAGTAGTTGTGTCTAAAGGTCGCTGCCCTGGCGCCACTGCTGCCACTCTGCTGAGAGACGGAGCAGTCTGAAGACTGAGACGTTCCACCTGGACCGACAAATACACCCTGGAGACGCCAGAGAAGAGGAAGAAAGAGAAGGAGTGTTGCCTCTTAAAGCTCCTAATGTTTTTCCAGCTTTTGTTTCATCTTTAAGTAGCTTTAAAGTTGAAGAAATCATCTAATTTCACACTGAAAGTATTGTTTCAGCTATTGTTTCTTCAATGTAGTTACATTTGGGATGTCCAAGCCCATTACTCATCATGGTGTTTCTATGTTTGCATCATTCATTCATTGTGAAATACTCCACATGTCCTGTGCCTCATTGTTTTTCATTTCTCCCCCCAAATTCTGTGCAAAATATTATGTATCTTTGGATAACTCTAAAATCTGAGTTAGTTTTTTGTTCTAAGTGAAAATGCTTGGCTGCAAAGCATTGAGTTCAGCTGTACTTCAATCAAGTTAATTGAGTTCACGTGGAGAAAAAACATCATTTATGCTCTTTCCCGTTCCTGTTATGGCGATGTTTCTATATTAAAAAGATGATTTCTAACTGAGTCACTGTTTTTTCCCTCTGCTTTTGTCTCTTGAGCTGCTGTATCAAGTGAACTTCCCCGGTGATGCATCAATATACTCTCCAGTCCAAAATACACAAGAAGCAGACAAACACAAGTAGTGGTGACGAGTATATTACTACTAAGCATATAACATTAGTCAACCCAACCTTACTTCATTTATATAACACCTTTCAAAACAAATACTGAAGGCATATTAGAATAGTTTTTCTTGTGTTTAAAGGATGCATTTGGGTTGTAGAACTTGTTTATTGTTTGTTTTGTTTGTTTTTTGTGGATGTAATTACAGCCATGTACACTGTACATGCAGAAAAACATAATATTGATAATCTGAAAGTGTCAATATTTGACGAGTTGGAAATGAAAGTCAAAAATGTAATATTTTTTCAAATGAATAGGAGCTTTGAATATATGATTTTAAGGTTTCAATAACAAGAAAGCCAAAGCTCAGACTTTTATATAAATACATATTCATATTTGTATATATTTTCATTTTGTAGTATTTATTGACATATCGTGATACCACAATGTTATATGACAATTATTTTATTTAGTGAACTAAACTTAAATAAAAATGAAAAAGAAAACAGTTATTATAACAATATAGTTTTTACAATAACAATTATTGTATATTTTCAATTTAAGGTCTGAGGTCAAAGCTTTGTTGACAATTCATTAAAGCTAAACTAATCTTTATTTTGTCTTTAGTTTGTGGTTCTGCCTGTTGGAGCATGTACAGGCATGAAAGCAGACAGAGAAATGTGAATAGTGCAGCCTATTAGCATCTTAGTAGAGTGCTCCGGTGCCAGAAGTACTCTCAATTGATATTAAAATGGGGTCCTTAGTGAAACTTGTCATGCCCAGACTTGACTCATGGGCTACGGTCCAAACATGTCTATTTCCATTTACCTCCCTAAAGTTGATTAAAAAAAAAAAGTGTTGCCTGTGGGGTCAATCTATTATCTGTGGGAAGAAAAAAAAAGATTGATTATGAATGATGTTTCCTTTTTGCCCATAGATATCAATTCCTGTGGCCCATGTTCTGTGCTTAAAAAGTGAAGAAAAGTATTAAGGTGACTCCGCTGAGGTACAAATGAAACAAATGGAGAGAGAGGTGGGCGTGTACACAGAGAGAGAGCATGTTCTTCAGAGCAGCGAGGAGGACGGCAGTGGGAGGGGAGGAGGGGGTGTCATGGGAGGGTACAAGTCTGAGGGGGGTATATAAGGGTGGGCACATGTAGCAACAGACAGCAGAGTGCCGTCAACCACTGTGGATCTATCTGCACCAAACCAAGACTTTTCTTTTCCTTATAAAAAGGACCAGAAGCGAAGAGAGAGAATGGAGTCGACTGAGGGTCCTTATGAATACTACGACTACGAGGAGACAGAAAACTCCTCCATGTGTGACTATTCCGAGTGGACGCCGTCGTACTCTGTCATCCCGGTGCTGTACATGCTGATTTTCATCCTCGGCCTCTCTGGAAATGGGGTGGTCATCTTCACTGTGTGGAGAGCCCAGGGGAAGAGGCGAGCCACTGACGTCTACATCGGCAACCTGGCCCTGGCTGACCTCACCTTTGTGGTCACTCTGCCTCTGTGGGCCGTCTACACAGCCATGGGCTACCACTGGCCCTTTGGAGAGGCCCTGTGTAAGATCAGCAGCTACGTGGTCCTGCTCAACATGTATGCCAGCGTCTTCTGCCTCACCTGCATGAGCTTCGACCGCTACCTGGCCATCGTCCACTCCTTGTCCAGCACCCAGCTGCGTACCCGTGGGCACACCCAGGCCTCCCTGACAGCCATCTGGCTGCTGTCTGGTCTCCTGGCCGCCCCGACTCTGATCTTCCGCACCACCATATACGATCCAACCAGCAACCGCACATCCTGCGCCATGGACTTCAGCCTGGTGGTGACTAACAAGAAGCAGGAGTACCTGTGGATTGCAGGTCTCAGCATCTCCTCCTCAGCGCTGGGCTTTCTCCTTCCCTTCCTGGCAATGATGGTGTGCTACTGCTTCATTGGCTGCACTGTCACCCGCCACTTCAACACCCTGCGCAAAGAGGACCAGCGTAAGAGGAGGCTGCTGAAGATCATCACCACGCTGGTAGTGGTGTTCGCCGCCTGCTGGATGCCCTTCCACGTGGTGAAGAGTGCTGACGCCCTCTCCTACCTGGATCTGTTCCCTGACACCTGTGCCTTCCTGCGTCCCCTCCTGCTGGTTCACCCATATGCAACCTGCCTGGCCTACGTCAACAGCTGCCTCAACCCCTTCCTCTACGCCTTCTTTGACCTGCGCTTCAGATCCCAGTGTCTGTGCCTACTCAACCTGAAGAAGTCCTTGCATGCGAGCCCGGTCAGCTCCCTGTCCTCTCAGAAGACAGAGGCTCCGTCTCTGGCCACAAAGGTGTGACGACAGCCAAGGGCCCAGGCGCATGCTGGGGAAGAGGTGAACAATGCAGAACAATGCAGGTAAATCAGAACTTTACAACGCTGCGTGCTTGCTCTCAGCCGTCAGCTTCAGGGTGTCACCTTTGCTCTGGACTACTGAAGACCCCAGTGAGGCTTTTGGGGTCCGACCACCTCAGACTCCAGCCTTGCTCTCAGTTGCAGGGCAGCAAAACTGAACTACTTAACACAAGGGACCAAGCATGAGCAGAAAGATGTTTTGAGAAAAGTGGAATGTATTTTAAAAGGACCATATGCTCATGTGTTTCCACTGAGCTTTCAACTCTGTCCTCAACAAGTCCGTCACGTGTATTCCTCATGCATTTGCCCCCCGCTGTTCTTGTTTTCATTTGTAAGCACTTGAGGTGTGATTTCTGTCAGACGACCCCCGTCTCCAGCTCAGGCTGCAGTATCTGCACCCCAGCCGGCAGTGTTACATATGTGTGTCTCTGAAGGGTGTGTCAGTCAGTTAAGATGTGTAGGAGTCTGATAAGAGTGTTGTAAGGAGAGACGGAGATAGTGGGGAGGAGGGGTTGGGAGTCCCAGACGGATGGACAGATGGCAGCTGACAAATGTTTCCAGGCTTGCGGAGGGCCCAATTAAAAGGTGACTGCTTTGACAGTCTGCTGGTGTGTGTGTGTGAGGATGTGTCTGTCTGTGTGTGTGTGTGTGTGTGTGTGTGTGTGTGTGTGTGTGTTCGTGTGTGAAGGAATGAGTCGATGAACTGAAGTATTTTGTGAATACACATTATTTTGAATCGATGTTTATGATTTGTAATAAAAAAAAAAGGTGCTTTGAAAAAACACAAATCCTCTCTCTGGTCTCACTCTGTTAACTTGTGACAGCTTGTTTCGTCTTGCTGGAATGTATTTTCTCCCATCCAGTGAATGTGCTTCTTCCTGTTGGTGCATTGCTGCAGGGAGCCAGTCTCCCGCGCATTGTGTTTCGCAGGGCCAGAATCAAAGCATATGTCTGCAGGAAATGCACGTTCCACTTCTGTTTCCCTTTTCAGGAAGAATGTTTATTTCTCCTCCTCTTCTTACAATTCGCTCACACAAACAATCAGCGAGGACAAAAGTTTCTAAATTGGATCAACCACAGGAGATCTGGCTGAAGTCTTAAAGGGTTAATTACAACAACTACAGGATTCTTTTGTCTGTGAATGCATCTGAAAATAGTCTCTCCGCGTTATTAGCCTTAATCTTAATTAGAAAATGGGAGATCTAAATAGCAAATAAACACCACAACAGGTTGTTGAGCTTTAAATTAAAATTCAATGATTAACCATTCAGACTGTAATGAGCTTTTTAAAGGGTATAAGCAGCAACAGAAGGAGACAGAAGGATTGGACTAATCCTTGGTTACTGATTTGTAGTCGGAGTCGTCTATCTGTCCCTGTGTAATACCTGTGATGGAGAATGGCTTACTCTAAACCACCTACAATTACAGTTGAGTACAGTGTGCCATTTAGCTAAATGTGACAAAAGCTGAAGGGAAAAAAAATCATCTGTGGTTTTAATGTCGGACAGGTGAAAAACTGAAAGAGAAAGAAATCCAACAGCTGCAGCAACATTCGCTCCATCTCCTTCATCACTGTCTACAGTCCACCAAATCTCATCTGAGTCAAGACACAAACACAGACACGCAGACAAGACCTCTGTTAACACATCTCTGAATATAGTCTAAAAAAATGTTCATATACAAGACAGGGAAGCGGCATTCTTGTGGGAAATAAATCTTGGACAGACGTCTGCACAACAACATGTTTTACTAGTGAAACAGCATACGGTACATTTTTAAATTCCATCCAACAGATATTTTTTACAAGAAGACTTGTTACATTATCCTCCACCTGTCAGCATCAAAGTCAAAGCCCGCTGTGAAACACGATCCGGATAGATTATTTCCATCGGTTTTCAAGTTTTATGAACCTAATGTGATCGTGTTACGAAGATTTCATGGCATGAACTTTGCCAAAAGTTGGAAACAAAGTGCTGTGAGAGAAAAGAGGGGTTTGATGCCCCTTGACGCTCTATAGACTGAATGTTTGTCTGAGATGATTGTTCAGAAATGATTACACAAATGTTTTCATTCCTCTGTAATAACAGAGTGTGAAAATGAAGTTGTCTGCACTGGAACCAGCCTGGCCGCAGGGAATCCCGAGGGTATAAACAGTCTTCTGTCTCCCCCCTTGAAAAAATGACAAACATCTACAACAGCTTTCCATATATAAACATTCACATGCATAGATTATCATGAAACCTTTACTTTGTCCAAATAGCTTTGTTTTCTGTATCGATACTGTAAGTTGAAGATTATTGTGTTGGTAATTTTCCAATTAAAGCAACAGTAGTTCTGTCTCTGCAAAGACGAGCAGTAGTGTTGCCTGAAAACAAAAATCAAAGCTCCATAAGATAACAAAAGATAACAAACTCATACCACTAATTATATCACTAATAGCATATTGTCGACATCCAGGTCGACACCTGGTACAACTCCTGACAACATAAATCTGCTTTGTTTTGAACTAAATGTTCAAAAAGTCCCCATTATTACCACGGTCCCCTGAAACCAGGTAAAGTAGTTCTCATGTAATGTAATTTTTACCTGAAAAACAATCCACATCAAGTTTTGCAATTGTTAATTTTTTATTAAGTTTCTTGC
>OMLP01007431.1:2557-14622 GCA_900302685.1 Spondyliosoma cantharus | reverse complement strand
CTCTCTCTCAACAGTGATGGCTCTCGACTGGTCAGCGCAATGCCCCGCTGCTGCTGCTCAGTAACCCCACCGTCCCCCCACATCCCTGCTGCACTACTACACACACACACACACACACACACACACACACACACACACACACACACACACTCATGTGCACATGTGGACAAACACACACTCTCACTTAATGCAGGCCTCTGCTAGGCAGCTCCTAGAAGCCCCTGTCACAACAGAAGACACAACATGCTGTGTTATGTGAATTATTGTTGGTCCGTCGCTCCCACAATTTCCTTTTTCACATTTTTTTTCTCCTCTCTCTCCATTGTTGTTTTCATTCCTTGCACATTTGACTTCACCTTCTGCTGTGTCCTCTCCGTGGCCGTGGAGCGGTGCCAGTGATGGCTCTGAGCTCTGAGGCAATGTCAAGTTCATATTCACAGGCCTCGGCATGCGATGTCTGCTGCCGATAGGAAGAGACTTTTCTTTGTCTCCTCTTAAAGATAACAGGCTGCGTCGTCAGTACAATAAATAGAAACAGTAAATGTGATTGCACACTTCAGCTGTAGCTTTAGCATTTAGCATATCAGATTTAAGATGATCCTTTGTCAGCCGTTAATATGTAATTTAATCTCGTCTCAGTCCATACGTAGCCCACATGCTTGTTACAGACAATGGTTTCACAGGGTCAGGCATTTCAGTGTATGGGTCAGTTCAGCGCTGTTAGCTTTGGGCACTTCCGTCCGGGGCCCCAACTGTATTATCTGCATGTGTGTATACGCGTATGTGTGTGTGTGTGCATGCACGCGTCTTTGTGTGTTTTCTGTCCTTGTCCATCAGCATTTGTGTCCCCTGATTATGACAGTTATGATATGTCAACAGATGACATACGCCCCAAAGAAAACTTTCTCCTTTCAGCGTCAGCTGCTATTCGCCGCCATTCTTCCTCCTCGTTTCCCTCTCCTCCTGAGTAGACAGAAGCACTTCCTGTTGTCTCCTCATTCAAACTCTCTCTACCTGTCAATAAATGTCTTTCGTGGATTTCCACTCATTCTCTCTTTATCTGCTTCTCCTCCCTTTTGGCCTTGGCTTGTTATTGGGGGGCGACAGAGGGGTTAAGTTTGTTTGATTTAGGATGTCCAGCACTGCGCCCCCCGCCCTTCGCCCTACAGGGGGATTATGGCGTCACCTGGGGCCCCTGGGGGGGTATTATAAAGCCCCTGTCTGGCCCTCTCCCCTCCGTCAGAGAGGCTAAAAGGTCCACCGGACACTCTGTCTATCCCCGTCTCTACTTTAGAAACACCCCTTTAGCATTGATGCCCACCTCCTCTTGACAACTCACCCACCTGAGATCTCCACCCACACTCCCACATTATCTCACACCTATGTCTTTGCGACAGGTGGACAGAGGTGGCAAGCGAACGCAGCTGAGTTGACTATACCAACCCAGTTCAGTTGGTAAAGATCCGTCGATTGGATTCGTCTGTTGACGTTCTTAAATCCTGTTTTTGTCTTTGAATTGAATTTGAGCGTTTTTTTTTTTCACGAGTCAGCCAAGTTTGCTGACTTCAAAAGGGAGAACCTTTTTTTGTTATTTTTGGCATTTGAAGAGGACCGAAAAGGTACACCTTTTCCAAATTCTGACTCATTTTTAAAGAATCTTCTTCATCTGGTGGAGAGCCTCAAGCGAACAGTCACCATGTGGGAGTTCCGGTCCATGAATTTTTGGCGGGCGGTCTTCGCAGAGTTCTTCGGGACCATGTTCTTTGTATTCTTCGGCATGGGCGCTGCCCTGCGCTGGACCACCGGGCCTCATCATGTCCTTCATGTGGCCCTGTGCTTTGGGCTAGCAGCTGCCACCCTCATCCAGTCCATTGGCCACATCAGCGGCGGCCACATTAACCCTGCTGTCACCTTTGCCTACCTTGTCGGCTCACAGATGTCTCTTTTCCGTGCCATTTTCTACATGGCCGCCCAGTGCCTGGGTGCTGTAGCTGGGGCTGCTGTGCTCTACGGGGTCACACCTGGCAACATGAGAGGCAACATGGCAATGAACACGGTAAGGACCCCATGTGGATGTTTCAGAAAACAAATCTAGCAGTGGAATACATTTTAGAGTTGAGAAGTTTGTTAAATTTGGCAAGATGGATTCTACAAGTGGTGTCAGCTCAGGTTTAGTTCAGTCGAGAACGTTTTATAAGTCTAACCAGACCTTCTACTCAAAATTAAATTTAAAACCAAGGATACAAAACACCATATCTATAATTATCTTCAGCTTGAGGACATGACTTCTTTAATTTATGCAAATGTGTTTTTGTCCACATGTGTATCTCCAGCTGCAGCCTGGCATCAGTCTGGGAATGGCCACCACTGTGGAGGTCTTCCTCACCATGCAGCTTGTGGTTTGCATCTTCGCTGTGACAGATGAGAGGAGAAACGGACGCCTGGGATCTGCCGCCCTATCCATCGGCTTCTCCGTCACCATTGGACATCTCATGGGGGTGAGGCTCAAAGTAAACGTAGGTGTTAAATAAGAATCAATCATTCAACAACGCAATGCTGTAACAGGAGTATTTTGTTGTAGATGTACTATACCGGTGCTGGAATGAACCCTGCCAGGTCCTTCGCCCCTGCTGTGCTCTTCAGGAACTTCATCAACCACTGGGTAAGGCCTGAGATCACACTGAAGACATCAACCTCAGCACTGAACTGAACATTGTCTTAACTGATGATGTTTGCTGCCCGCAGGTGTACTGGGTCGGGCCTATGATAGGAGGTGCCATGGGCGCCCTCCTGTACGATTTCATGCTGTTCCCACGCATGAGAGGTCTGTCCGAGCGCCTGGCCACACTGAAGGGCAGTCGGCCCCCAGAGAGCGAGACCCAGCAGGACACCCGCGGCGAGCCCATCGAGCTCAAGACGCAAGCCCTATAAACCTGCCCCCCTTCTCCGACTGGGGCCAAGGGATGAGGGACAAGGCCCTGAGCTACGCCAACCCCACCTCCACTGCCTCCCCCCATGCCTTCACACAACATCGCACAAGACTAACCCAAATACTCACATCTAGACTAACACACAACTCCAGTGCCACTGTAAAAACCGACACGCAAACAGGTTCACAACCTCTAACCTCAACACACAACAAGACTCCTCTACCCCCCAGTCCTCACTCTGTATTCCGAACAGGAACATTGTGTTTTTGATAAATGGTGACCAGAGCCTGAACCAGCAGCCGCCTCGTCTCTCCCTCCACCCACCTGCTTCCAATCAACTTCATCTGTGACTCAGAGGAGCGTCAAAACCCTGAATTCGATCAGAGAGGTGTAGGAAGGCAGGTGTCGGAAAGGGGGTGAGACCGAGGGCAGGATGAGGGTGAAGCGGGGATGTGGGTATGATATGAGAAGGTTAAGAGGGCACGGGGAAGGTGAAGGTGGAGTTAAGGGGTGGGGGTTGGGGTTTGGGTAGGGTAGAGAGGGCAACACTCTGGGTTTGTGGTCGTTTAAAAGTTGGGTTAGACCAGTGAAGATGGGCATGCTTTTCATTATTCATCTGAATTTATCTCCATTTTTTTTTTTCTAGGTTCATTTTGTTTTCTGCACTTCAGACACAGGACGTGGATGTATGATACCATTAGAGTTTACCAGGGTTTCACTATTTTCAATCACTACATTTTATCTGTGGGTTTGTGTTCGTGTGTGCGTGATATCCTTCTGCAGAATGTGTGCGTGCAAGCGTGCGTGAGAGTGAGCGTGTGCATGTGTGTGCGCCTGCCCGTGCGTATGAGCGTGTTTGCAAGTGAGTGTGTATATGTGTGTGTATGTGTGTGTGTGTGCGTGTGTGCGTGTGTGAGATCAAGATTGCAGATACAGTACTTTTTATTTCGTTTTATTTTCATTACCGCTCTCCTGTTTCGTACCATTAACTGTGTTCATTTTGTCATCACTTTTTAAGACATGATCATTTCTCCTCCCCTCACTGTGGTATTTGCTATGATATTCATTTTTACATAAACCATCTGCTTTTTTTTGTTCTGAACCAGCGCAATACAAAAGAAAATGTCGTATTCCAGACTTTGATAGTAGGTCTGTTCACTGCAGATCGGCTGTGCAAGCTTTACATTGAGTCTCCTTTTATTATTTGATCCTTACTGGGAGCACAAGGCGTTTCAATAAACATTTCAATGATAATAAACATAAAAACTTGATACAAGTTTTGGGTCATTCTTGTTTTCTTTTACATTTTGCATTTTTTTGTGGAGTTGCTGTGAGCTGCAATAAGTTATCTCGGCCAGAAGAGGGCGAAAAGAACACATGCTGGACTGACATTTAAAAGATGAATTAGTTGAGGGAATCCTAATGACTGTTGGACCAAAAAAAAAAAAGAGTAACAAAAAGCAACAGCTCCTGGTGTTTGAAGAGAAATAATGGTGTGCACATTAGTTTGAGGGAGGTGTTGTTCAGGGAGGGGTCATTTGGGTAAGACAGGCTTCACCCATAGGCAGACTATTGCTGGTGTTGGATAAGAAGATTAGTTTTAAAACTGACACTTGTCATTTATCTTTTTATGTCTTCTGTTCTTGTGCAGAACAGCTGATAAACTAGTGCGACTCCACCTTCAGAGCTCTGACAGAACAAAGACAGCTGCAGACTAAATCTGGTATGTTCCACATTTTTCTTATGACCAACAATTCCCATGAAAAAGGTCAAAACAGCTATCATTCTGCTATCGAGTGTGGAGAAAAATCCTGAATCAAACCTCCATTGTTGTATTAAACAATCATGCGTGAGCCACATTATTGCCTTTTGACACATCCCTTGATTATGATGAACCCGGACACTGTAGTTTGACTTGAGCAGAGCACACACACCATCCTGCTGAAAGGAGTCACAAGAGCCACCAAATATGCATCTATCCACAACTGAAGATAGTCCCCAACAAATACAATAGTTACTCCTCTTTTCGGAAAGTTTAGTGCCCAGCTGCTCTAGAATCTTACTTAACCTTTATGTTTGTTTACTGTTTTTAAAGATTTACAGTAGGAATTTATCATTTCAGGGCTGAGAACCAAAGACTGGCAGGTGAAGTTTTAAAGTATGGATAGACAGGATCATGCTTTTGTTGGTTTTGGTGGTTACGAAAACCAAAAATACAAAATATTGTTGATCTATTCCTTTTCTGGGAAAGAGATGTATCCTACGGTGCAGTCACAGTAGCGACTACAAACCATTACATGTCAGCTTGGTGCAACGTCAATATCTATTGAACTAAGCATAGTTTAGTTTTGGAAGGAAAATTAAAAATTGTCTTTCTCGTTAGAGTCGGATGAGGAGAATAAAACTGAAGCAACAGACCATGTTCACATGGCAGCCATGTTCCTCTGACGTCAGGCTCAGGGTTGGAAGCTCAAATGTTCATGTGCTTGTGTTCAAGGCTGCCAGTCCTGAAAATGTAGGGAATCTGACAAATTGTTCACCACTTCCTGATTGATCAGCTAGAAAAAAGATGATGCAAAATGGACATTGTGCCATATTTCAAGGTAAAACATTAGCTTATGTTGAACAACTGCTAATGTTAGCATTCAGCCTACTTCCAAGCTAAAATTACCGTTTGATAGTGTTACACAAAACAATAAAAAAGGCATAACTTAATCATAAAATATCGTCTCACATCTTGTACTCCATTACCTGAGCTCCAAAAAATGCCACTGGTTAGCTATGTGTTATAAAATATGTTGTTTTACCTTAAAATATGGCCAACTGTCCCTCCAGATTTCAATTATCAACCTTTTTAAGCTGCTGATCAATTGAAATGCTGTGAAATGATAACAATTTCATATGTCACAGCATTCAAGCTTCCTGTCAGAGGAAGCTTGCCACTGTGTGCGACTAGCCGGCAGCCGATCAGCTTATCTTTGATTAAAGACTGGAAGCAGAAAGAAACAGCTAGCCTGGCTAAATTTAAATGTTCTAAAATCCACCTAATAGCCTATTTAACACATTACATGGTGTTTGTTTAATGTGTACAAAAAACAAAAAGCAAGAAAATCACAATTTGCCGTTTTACCAGTCTCATTTTTGTCACGGAGCAGCTGCTGGTTAATCATCTGAGACTCTGTGAAGTTCTCCTGGCCTTCATCTGAACACTTTCACCCGTCAATCAGTAAAATGTCAATGATTTATGTGACTCATGTGTGACTCTCCAGGCTCCTGGTAGTGTCATGCAGCAGCTGTTTCCTACAGTGACAGTAATCCGACCACACATCTTAGAAATATTTCCTTTTTATTTTGCATATTTGTTTTAAATGTAATGTATGGCTTGGTTTATGAGTACTAAGTTGGTGCCACAGCACCGTGAGACTCCAGTATCATCGCTCAAGCTTCTGTCTTGTTTTTTTCTGCAGCTGGGACGAAAAGAAAAAGACAAAGAAACAACTCTGACCAGTACAATGGGCTGGGAGAGGAGCAGGGTCCTGACACTGGCGTATACTGCATCGCTCTATTTGTCTCTCACTCACACACACATGGAAACAGACACCAAGTACACTCACACATATTCAGTAACACCATACATCTTGACATCCAAACACATTTACTTGATATGTATTGACAATTTTGACAGTCCCCAAACATCAATAAGCATCTGCAGGAATTTCATGTGATGACGGATGTGTTTTAAGTGTTAACAAAGTCTTTCTCTGGGGTAATGGTCGAGCAGTAGAAATAAAAAACATAATACCAGTGTTGTCTACCTTATTCATGCTTATCCGCCAGCATCGTAATTGCATATTCTGTTAAACTGTGATTATCACTGTGTAATGACTTGCCAGCGGTAGATAAAAGGAACAAAAGGGAACACAATAAACATTTTGCTCATTTGAGATGAGTGACTAATAAAGGTGACAAACAAAAACTGAACCAGGGTACACGAAGAGAGAGATCGCTAAGGCCTTGACAGAAAGGTAACCTTGAAGAGGAGGTAATTGGACCTGCGTTTCTGTGAGAGGAACTGGCTCTCAGCTTGGCTGATGTCCAGCATTCATCTCAGGACTTTTGGAGAAACTGCAGCCACAGCATCATGTCAAACAGACATATTTCTCTTTGTCTGTACCCATCCACTCTCCGGTAGTCAGCCCGCCTCCATCGTCAGTGCTGAGGCTCAGGGGTGAGATCGAAACGACGTCTCGTTCCAGTCCCTGACTTCTTATGAAAAACATTCAGATCGTTTGCTGATGATGGTAGCAGTAGAACATTTTCATCAACTATTACAACAATAATATATATATAGATATATATCTATATAGATATATATCTATATATATAGATATATATCTATACATATATAAAAAACAGGAATGAGAGTACTGTCTAAAAGCCCTTTTGATTACATCACACCCTCTCCCTGTTAATCCAGTCTCATCCTGATGATGTCACAGGTCAACAGTCAGGCTGTTTTGAATCATCAGTTCGGCAGCTCGGAGCTGCTCACTGCATGCGGTCGGGCTGGTGCAGAGGGTAGTGGAGGAAGGCCTGCGGGGCGGCAGACATGGTGGTGAGTGCAGTCAGAGGAGGATGGATGGCGGCCGGGGGGGTCGGGGATGCAGTGAGAGCGGGCCCCGGAGTTCCAGGGGAGAAGCTGTAGCTGAGGTAGCCAGCGGAGGGCGACGGTGAAGGAGTGTAGGGGTACTGCTCCAGTCCTGTGGGGGCGTAGTGGCTGTAGGCGGAGCTGTAGTCCAGGTAAGGGGAGGCGAGCGCTGCCACTGTGGGGCTGAGCTGAGACTGCAGCACCAGGCTGGGCTGGAGGAATGCCTGGGGGTAGACGTACTGCTGGGCGAGTCTGGACAGACAGAGGAACGAGAGTTAGGATGAGATTTATTAAGTGATTAGTCGAGCAAAAGATTTTTTGTTTTGTCTTTTTATTGATTTTATTCTTATTTATATGTTGTAATATGTTTTATTCATAAGGACATGTTCTTCTGAGTCTGGGCTTGTTTCTTATGTTGTCTTCCTGAGTTTTCTACTTTTGCTTTTGCTTTTTTATATGGCACAGGGGAATTTTTTCCTCTTTTGCTTTCTCTGTTAGTTTCCATGTGATATTTTCTATAATAGACAAATAGCTGATAAAAGAAAGAAAGAAAAAGTGAGTGAAAATTATCGTCGGATTCATTCGTGGTGTACTAATCATTACCTTCAGTTCCAGTTTTGACAGTACAGGAAAATAAACGTTATGCTAATTGACACAACTCCACACACAAGAGGTCAAACTTGGGAAGATTATTCAAACTAAATGCCAGATTTCACTTTTAACTTCTTTTTGGTAAAAACACCCTAAGATATCTTAGGAGCACGACATCATTTCAAAATTCAAAATGTAAATTATCATTACATTTCGAGAAACCCACACGTTTTGGTACTTTTATATTGTGATATTTATGTCTCTAAATTACTTGTTAATATAATTGACTTTTTAAAATCTAGTTTATTTTCTGTTTTCAAGCCGTTTGTCCAGTTATGCTTCTTCTAAACCTCGTGTTTAACACAAGGAAAGTGTTTAATACATTTACACATAAAGGCCTGTACTCTTTTTTGTGTTTGAGTATCAGATAACATCATCGAAATCTAATTTTTGTTCATAGTCGTCACTCGGCCATCCTCGGTGAGATCATTAGATCAGACTAAGTGTGACAAACAGCAACAGTAACCAGAGACAGACACACACACAGTCGAGTCGGAGTCGTGTGTTTTAACACAAACAAACGGACGGTTTCTTCAGTTACTGCTTCTCTCCTTTTAAAGGCATGTGCTCCTTCTTTAGGAGCAATTATCAGCACCGTTGCCTTAAAATAGACCTGTTCCCCTGTGTTATAGTTTAATTAGCACACTGCCTGAGAAATGTGAAAAAAAACAAAAAACTCCTGCTTTGTTCTAAATGAAATATCACCCGTTTAAAAATGAAGCGCCAAATAACGAGATTTACTTTTAATTGCAATCCCTGTATTCATTTACATGATTTTTGGCTTTAAACAGGACATCTCTGTCTTCAGTGCCTGACCTGCCACCACAGATGCAGCGTACGAGGCTGTTGATACTCGGAGCCAGAGCGATAATGAGGGAAAGAAGCGCTCCACTGTCCTCCTGTATTCACTCATGCCCTTGCCTCAGGCTGCCCACTTAACCTGAACTGCCTCAGTTACATCTGGCAACAGCAACAGCGATCATATCACAGGAACTAGGTTATGCTGCTTAAGTTAAAAAACAACAGGACATGACAGTATTCAACACTCACACTGCCGTGATCAGCGCCTACAGTCAAACCCATTAACCTGACAGTAACCTTGTCACCGAGTCTGAAGAGGCGATCTGCTACTGCTGCTACTGCTGCTGCTTACCCTTAAACAGAGCAGGAGCAGATCAGGTGTGATTACACAACAAACAGTGGGACAGGGGGCCCGTTCACACCCACTCTGCTGTATACACAACACACAAAAGGCACACACCACTATGATTGCCTGGTATACTGCAATGATCATATGTTAAAGTGAAACTCTCGCCAAAATGCAACCGAGGCTTTATTTGTGAGTGAATATGAGTCAAACCTTCGGGTAAATGCATAATTGCGATGAAAGAGGCACTTTTAAGATTTACCGTAGTTTCGTTTTCGGGTCAAACTCATTTTGAATGGGAGTGCAAGGGCACTCTTACGCTAGCATCAAAATTGCTATTTTTAAAACACTAAGAAGGCTCGACACAACATGAAACTTTGCTCGTAGTATCACCAGGGTCTCTACACATGAACACAAGCATTGAGAACATTGTTTGTGTACACAGAGTTTACTAAAAAGACAGTTTTTGAACTACTCACGTTAGAAGCTGTACCTCCGGCGCACGACCGTCATGGCAGACAAAAAGTATTGATCCCCGATGTATGACACTATGCTTTTATTATTTTTTGCTGCATTGTCAGGACAGAAAACGTCTTGTGCGTCATGTCTACACGTTTCACTGTGCATGCCTGAGGATGACAGTAATTCAGGAAGAATCCGGACAAGATTTTCAAAGAAAGGTTTCTTCTACATAAAGGAATAGTACACTTTGTTTCTTTTCTGCCAAAAGTTAGACGAGAAGACTGACACCGCTCTCATATCGATGTGAAGCTACAGCTGAGAGATATCTTCTCGTTTGTTACTCGAATATCGTCGCCTCTCAACTCCCTGCCAAGAAAGCAAATAAATGTTTCCCCCCTGCCAACATATCAAACAATTAAATTAAGGAAGAAAGAGGACAGATTTGCTGTATTCATCTCAAAACCTTATTAGAAGTCAAGATCTTGACAGTAACACTAACTCAATTGTTACTGCACCAGTGAGGAAATGATCCCTCTGCTGCAGCTTTAACACAACGATAGTCCAATGATTCGCTTGTTGAGGCTGTAAAAAACACTGATAGACTCTTTTTACAAGGCACGACTCTCTCAGCAAAATCATACGGCGTCTAAATGGTTAACTGGTGAAAAGACGGATCATATTGTACCGCCTTGCTGGATGTCATTGAGGCGCAGTGAAAATGCTGCAATCTGGATTTTACGACAACCTACAGCCTGAAAACACTGACACCAACTCCTCAGTATATACTAATCGTACACAGTTTGTACTATATAATAATCTTTATAGCATACTGTTTGATTTGGTTTCAGAAACTGTGATGGCAGTGTAACAAACAAATAGAAATTTAAATTGTTGCATTATTTATGCACTAACTGTATAATATAAATATGTCTGGTTTCCTTGGACACAGTTTAGAGAGATTTTAGACAAACAGAAAACTTCACATGATCATTTTATATCTTATATTAACAGGAAACGATGCCACACGTGCTGATGGCAGAAGATGTATTTCAGCTGTATTATGGAACTGGGATGCAGCCACTCCACTGATACTTAAAGTCACTTAAAACTCTATATTTTTATCTACATATTTGTGTAAATAACCTTGCAATAGACAACTTTTTTTGCATTAACCGATCATTCTGAAGTCAATACTGATTGCAGTTTAATGTTTGTGGAAAAATCATCAGCTTATTGATTGATTCCCTTAATACAACTGCGTGTTTTGCTCTGCCTTTTCAAAGCACTGAAATCTTCAAAGGTCAAATTGGGATTCTGAGTTGTTTTTAGGGGTAGCCATGTTGATAATGCTGTCTTTGTGACGGTGGCGCCAATGGTAATAATTCCAGGGAAACACTCCAACACTTACAGTGTCTGTTTGATCTGCCTTTTTAGATGCATTTTGGCGTGGTTCACACGTGGTTGAAGAATTGAACAACAGTAGCCATGGCAACATGGGCAAACAACACCACAACTGTCATGATTCAACCGCGTGAACTCTGCTTGGTGCACAGAAATATGTTGACATCACCGATCTCCAGCTGAGCCCCGTCCCACTTGAAACCCAAACACAACAAACACAGAAATTCTGAAATCTCCTGTGTGAAATAATCAGAAGTGTTTTAACCACGAGTGAGAAGCTGATTGAGACATTTTCAGGGAGATGTGGCCGAGAAAGCGCCACCAAAGACGACGAAACCTGCGGACTGACGACTTACAACAACACATAAAGTCACAGCACAGCTGAAGCTAACAACGCCCTGACCCCTCTGTATCTCATCTCTCCTCGCTCGCGCTCCGTCACTCTCTCCCAGAGCAGAAGTGCAGTGTCATTCCCACGGCTGTGTGCCGCTGCCTGCCAGCCTGCCTGCCTGTGCACCGGCCTGACTGATCCAATGTGACAGCGGCATCGTACAAGAGGGAGCTGCGCCTCGCCTCATTCCTCCCAGTGCTCAGCATCATTGCTGGCTGTCAAACTCACGTACATTATACAGTACATAAAACATGCAAGGAAGAAAGAAGGGGAGTATAATACACATGTGTGCAGTCAGTTAAGCAGCTTAGATGAAGTTGTATGTGTGTGTGTGTGTTTGTGTGTTTCCAGTATTTGCACGAATGTGTGTCTGTGTGTGTAAGTGACAAAAAAAACTTTGGTCCATTTACTTTAGAATTTCCACTCTGACTCGGG
>OMLP01007430.1:2691-36462 GCA_900302685.1 Spondyliosoma cantharus | reverse complement strand
GCTGTACGGCTGAAATATATATCTCTCATAATGAAAGTAGAGGCCTGCAGTGAGATTACAAATATTCTTATAAGTGGTAAATTATTAAAGTAATTTATGAAGAAGAATTTACAGTTTGCATAAAAAAATGTCTTTTAGATTTTGGATAAATTGGTTCAGCCTTTCGTCAAGCAAAAATGCCAAACATTTGCTAATAAATGCTGTTTTATATCACTGTAAACTAAATTTTGGTAGTTTTATGACCCAAGAACAAACATTTTAATGACGTCGTCTCGGGCGCCCGAGAGGTTTTGAAGGGCATTTTTTCCACAGTTTTCTAAAATGATTAACAGATTCACGTAAAAAAAAAAATAATCAAAAGTGAAAACAACTGCTCACACGACAACAGCTTTTTTATATTTTCCAGATTTCTTTCAGGCGTTCAGAAGAAACACAGCCTCGCTGTTTCAGGCCCCTGAGACAATCAAATCCATAAATCCAAATAGCTTCATCAATTGATTAATCTCCTTTGAGCCGCTCGGGTTTGTGTTGAACACTGATGCCGTTTGGTGACTTTAAATCCAGAATCATAAACCCTTCAGCTTCTGTTTGTACCGGTTTTAACACACTCGTTTGTGTTACATGCATTTTTTATGAACTGTATTTAAATACTTGCTTTGATTAATGGTTCTCTTTCTAAACCTTTATCATATTTTAAACTCTTACTTGACATCATTGTAAATATTTATTTCAACAACTAATCAATCAACATACAGTTGCCATTTTATTCTCTGATCGCAGAAAAATCAATTTTATCCTCAGCTGCCAAAAGTCGACCAGAATTTAGCGACTTCGCTGATTTGATTGGCTGACGCATCACCTTGTATTGATCTCCTTCAGCCTCACATGCCTTCCTGGTAAACGTCCCTGTCATGAACCCCCTGCCCCCCCCATGTGACCTTTGACCCCTCCATGCCTACAAACAGTGGCAGCGCTGCTAATGCACACACTGCTCCCCTGAGTCCGACCCGTCAGGCGCGGGGACACGAACACCTCTCGTTCCTGCCAAGTGTAATCGAGATGTTGTCACAACGTTCCCGTGACGTGTTTACACCCACTGATGATTAATGTTGCAGACAGCGTGCCATGTCCCGCCGGATCGTCTCTAACCTAAACACAACCCTCCAGCGGAGCTGGCTGTGGCCCATGTATGGGCCGAGTGTTTACCCTGCACCCATCAGTCTGACTGGTCCCAGGCGAAGCAGAGCCCACGGCCTGTCAGGCAGAGCTGGGTCTGAACCGGGACAGTGTCTGACGGAGGACCAACGAGCTCCTAATCATCCACACGTCTGACAGCAGATTCCGGGAACGGATTAAACGGAGCGTCATCCACTCAGCGTTATCTCAAGTACCACTCTGTCTTCTACGGTCACACCTGAGCTCTTCTATGACCACAAACTACCAGATATTCAATTTAATCGGACATTAAAGGAGAATTCACACTGCAAGCAACATGACAAACAACTCAGCAGGAGTCTGTTCAGTCATTTAGTTACGCAAGGAGGTTTAAGAGTCCTGTCAGCTGAGAAAGTCAGATTTCAGTAAGATTTAAATGTCTTCCTTGATTGCTAAACAAGTTCTATTTGTATTCAAGAACAATAGCTAAGCTTTGCAGAGCAGAATGAATGTGTAACTGATTAAAACACTCCCAATTTCCCAACTCAGCCTTTTAATTGATTGACTATGGAAGTAGTTCGATGTCAGGTGGGCTCTAGTTGTCAGGGAACACAAAGCTGCTTGCAATGTGAACACAGTCGAAGAAAAACCACCAGGCAGTGGGATGAATCTATCGTCAGTAGTCGACTCAAATATTAACAGAAATCGTCACCTCGTCCACACATTCACTGCTACAGTGCAAAAACTCGAAGTCATCCATCAGACGTCTCCAGCCCGAAAAACTAAATTACATCAAGTTAATCCACAGTGAGAAGAATATCAAAACTCTACCACCTGCTTAAAAACACTCCAAAATAAATACACAACGGTTTATGATCCATAATATCTGCGTCAAGAGAAGGCCACTTTACATTTCCAACTATGGAGCTCAAGAAACTACTCGTCTACAAAATAAACTACATAACATTCATTGGACGACCTCCAAACTAATGACGACTCATAACTCCACCAGTTGTCAGCTGACTAATATTCGTTATCCTTATTACGATCCTCGCAGCTCATAAATATCAGTCAGTCTTTTCTGATTTTCAGGAAATATCAGAATATTGTTGTTTTAATAAATGTGCCACAGAGCAATTTTGGCATTTTACAGGAAATCTAATGACCACAACAGGAACAGATATGAAGAGCTGTGCTACAACGAGACAAAAAATGATTATATAGCAAGTACAAAATAAAAAGAAATAACAGTACAGTAATTATTAATATTGATGTAAATGTTTCTAGCTTCAGTTCTTGGCTTTTTGGACAAATGTCCAACACTTCTTCAGCATGAATCCTCCGTTTACCTGTTTTAGTGGGAATGATTAACATAAAGCTATGATTTTTAAACTTGTACACATAATTCGATGGTTTTTAATTAGTTTTTATGTTGTGAGTAATTTCATATTTGGTTGCAGCCACCATTTAACATCCTAAAGCCGGCAATAAGCTACCCTGCACAAGTACAATTCAAAAAAATAACTTTACAATGTGGGAATATGATGGATAAACAAAATCTAAGAGGAAAAGAAATGATGGTGATGACATGATTTTTTTTTTTTACTGTGCAAAATCCAGAAATGAGCTCTCATTTCTCCGAGATGATGACATGAATGAAATGAAAAGGTAAGACGGTTCACCTCAAACTTTAAACAATCCATCTCCCGATAAATATATTTTCCGAACATCATTTTTGATAATTTTTCTCCTTTGCCAACTCCAAACTCATTGTTTCATGCCACCGTGTTCCCGCTGTTAATAAATTATTGAGTAAAATTACACAAAACCAAATATTAACATATGATACATGATCAGTCCAGAAGAGTTTAATCTAATAACAATTTAAGTTTCTTTCTAATTTTGTGCGTTTTAAAGGCAATATGCCCTTTTTTTTTTCATTATTTGAACTATTTTTTTAACAGCTAAATTTGTTATTAAATGACTTCCTGAGAAGGCAGCTGTTACCTCGTGACTCTCCCTCGGTCTGAGTCCAGAATTTTCCGTGACCGGGTTCCAGTCACAAACTTCTCAGTGGTCATTTTTTTTGTGTCTTTGTGGAAAATGAGTTAGCTGTTGAGTGTGGCTGTCTTTTCCTTCTCCGCCTTCTCTTTGGCCTTTTCCTTCTCCATCAGCTTCTCCTCCTTCTGCAGCATCACCATGATGTCAGCCACCTGAGAGGTGGAGATGTCCAAGTCCTCCTTGTCGATCAGCTCCACCACCTGAGATAACACGAGACAAAAGTGAAACGGTTAAAGCAAGTCGTCCTCGTGATGAATCCCGAGCTCCATCAGAGCTGTTTAGAAAATGTTTATTTCAGAAGATAAATTGGAGAGTTTCTTCTGTCCTGTCGAGTTTATAAATAAAGCTTTATGTTTTGCTGCATGAAGAGTTTAAATATTACTGAAAACAGCCTCTACAATCATTAAAGCAGAGTGTACGGACAGTCTGAACCCACCTAAACCTACATTTTTAAATAATGCACCCTTTACACAGCACGCATAGAATAAAGTCTACACTTTTTGTTGCCTTTAGATGCATCTGACCACACTTCATTTAAAGACAAACACACCAATGGATGCACAATTGGCTGAAAATACAGTGCTGGGTATGAAAATCTGCATCGGCCAGAAATTAGCAATGAGAACAACAGTGTTCCTCATTTTGTATCACGCTGTCCAACGTACTTTGATGACGTCATCGATGTCAATCTTCCCGTCCTTGTTGTCGTCGAGAGCGTCGGCGATGCTCTGCAGCTTGTGCTCTGGAATGCTCTGGATCTGCCGCATGACGTTGATCAGCTCGTCGATGCTGATGAGGTTCTCCCTGAAGGTGTAGAACAGACTGCATACAGGGAACGGTTTGTAACCAGGTGTTCATGGAGAAGTGGTGGAGAAAGTCTAAAGTCAACATGCTGCATTCAAGGTTCCCAGATCACACCAATCAAATGGATTTTCAACAATTTTCAATTTTGTTAATTTCATGCTGAAAAATGCAGCTTTAAAAAAAAAATAATAGATGTTTTTTTGTTTTTTTTCACTGATTCTGTTTTAAAAGCTGATACAAAGAGTTTAAAGCTGCTTAAGGCAACAAGGCTTCAATTCACAAAGCACAAAGAATTTGGAAATTTGAAAACAATTTCTGATCAGCCTCAGCAGAGGTCACACGTCTCTGAACAAATAAAAGTTTAGGCAGTCTTGAATCTTCCAAATCAAGCAGTTTAAGTTAGATCTTCGTATTAAATGTGATTTAATTAATTCAGGAGCATAAATGGCTTATTAAAAGTGGATCCACAGCAACCAGTGGGCAGCACTCTGGTGATCCTCTACAGCACAATTTTCAGCAGATGACGGTTGACAACAACGATGCAATGTTAGCGTTTGGCAAGCAAGCAAATGGCGGTTTACCACAGTTTCAGCTTACCTTGTGGCATCACTATGTTTAGTAAAGAATAATCTGTAAAATTTGGAATCAATTAGGATGTGGTTTTATAATTGTCAAGTAATATCTGGCATAGTTTAGTGACTTTTTGTTGTCTTTTTTTTTTCTGGGAAACCTTTTGTTCCCTGTTTTATCTCCACCACCATTTTACGGATGAAAGTAATGATGATGAAGATGAAGATGATGAGGATGATGATGATGACAACAACAAAAATATAGCATAAACACTGATCACTGCTTAAAAGAAATACATTTTAAAACAGAGCTGCAACATTTTGTCAATTAGTTGTCAACTATGAAGCTAATTCTGACATGTTATAGACCAAACGACGAATTGATTGATCAAGAAATAATTGCAGTAGCAGCCCTATTTCAAATCTAAAACGTACTTAAGACATCATAATATATGCCATGAGAGTTAAAGGAAAGGATGCAAAATAATGATAAAGTTGTCTTTGCGTTAATAACTTTCAAAAGCTTTGCATCCTTTACGACTGACACACAAACTGCAGCGTGTGAGATGGTACGCAGCCATGACGGAGCTTTTTGTCTTGACGCAATAGTTACCAGTTTGATGATACGTTATGATTTCTTTGCTTTCTGAGAGTGAGATGAGAGGTAGGCAGGTTGTTTTGGGAAAAGACAGAGCCTTTTTTTACCATATATCTGTGACAAATTGTCTAAGACGAATTTGCTTTTGTCTTTTCAAGGAAGTAAAAAGTTGACAATATCTAATGTGTTTGTACAGCCACAGCATTTACGAGTCTGAAGCACTACATACAGAAGCATAGCGGCTAAAGTAATATATTCAGCTCTTACCCGACAGGTGGGGTGGTACCACTGTCCATCTGTCCGTCCAGGATCACCTTGTCCTTCTCCAGCTCCAGGATGATCTTGTCGATGCGACCGATCATACGGTTCACCCTCTTCGACAGCCGCTGGCTCGCCTTCGACTCCTCTATCGCCTTTTCTTGTCCGGTCTTAGAAAGCTCCTTCTTTATCTCCTCCAGATCCTGGAAAACACGCACAAATTGCACAATTGAACAAAATGCTCTTAAAACCTCTCAGTCTTTTGATACTCTGCAATGATTACAAGTCTAAAACAGGCACCTCGTTGTATTCCTGAACATCATCCTTCAGTTCTTCCAGCTCTTCTTTCTCCAGAGTCAACAGCCTCTTCTGCTCCTTCAGCTTTGAGCACGCATCACTCAACATGTCGATCTCTTCTTTAGTGATCTCCTCACCCTGAAACACAAACATACGACTTAACAAATTGGCTCCTAAATGTTGAGACAACGCGTCCTCAGAAGCAGACTACATTAAAACTGCTTTAAGGACTACTTTTTAGATACTGACAGATAAAAACAGCTGCTTACGGTCATATTTTCCCTCTAAAAACTGCTTTGCACTCTTGTTACTTTAAGAAGTTGGTCAAAAAGTGCATCACTTAACAAGCACCACATGTGCCATTTAACATAAACCCACATAAGAGACCGTCCAAAACACAGAAAATGGGTAAAAGAGGGAAGCTGTGGAGGATGCTGGGATACTCCCCAAAACCCTAAAAACACACGATGAGGAGAAGTCTGTGGAAACTACAAAGGCTGTTAGTGAGGGAAGGAAAGGCTCAACATGGTCAACCTGGAAGGATCAACAAGGAGAAGAGAAGGAGAAGTCTGCATAGATGTGGGCCAGACAGAACTTGCAAGTCATATTTAGCTTTTTCTTCAGCACCATAAGTAGGATTTTCTATAATAAGTAAGGAAATGCGGGTAAATGTTGACCTTGGCTGGCAGGATTTTGAGCTTGAATGGTTTCAAATATCAGATTCTAGTTAAAAAAAAAACATGTCAACATTCATCTTATCATACTTTCATACCAGAACCTTGTATTTGGGGGTTATTTCCTTTAATTATGTTATTACTGCTACTGAATCTGAGATCAAAACGGCCTCAAATAGCTCAAAGAAATGCCAGAATTATATGCAAGTACTGTTTAACCCTCATCTGGGTTCGCTCAGAGGAAATAGACCAGAAACTGTGCGTGCAGGGATAAACTGGTGTGGATGAGAGGGTTGACTGGGAGGAGACATCGTTATAAACCTAACCTGGTAGTGCAGGAATGTCTGCCACTGTCCAAACTGTGTGACAGAAGGTGGCAACAAGTGAATGACACATAAATTACAGTAATAAATAATAAAAACATTCATGTGTTGTGCTCGTCAAAGGTAAGTTGTACCACGGAGGAAAGAATTATGATAAAATCCTCCGTGACAAGTATTAAATAAAGCCTGTATCTCTGGTATTAACGGCTTTAAAGACGATATTATTTGTTGTTTTATTTATATTATATTTTGTTTGATTACTGGTAGATTAAAAATGAATGTAGAGTTCTGGGAAGTTTCTGATTTCTAGCTAAACTTTAATGTCTAAATTGCAACTAGGGCTGTTCTGACAGTTTCAAATCCTAAATCATTATCAAGATTTAATACTCCAAGAGTTAGAGAGAGTTAAGCACCTTTTATTAATTCGATTTATATCTAACCAGGAAAAGTAAATATCAATTTCAACTCTATTGATATATAGTAAATTACTTTAGTTGTTACAAAAGATAAAAGAAGAGGATTGTATAACTTATCAGTAGAAAGATGTTGAGGAAATCGCAGGTTTTGAAGGTTTATTTTCAGATTGCTGTTGATGAATCACTTCATTCAAACTGAGGATTTTGTTTGAAGTCAGAAAAAAATGTGAAGCTTAATCTAAAAACCTCTCTAGACGCATGTCGAGTTCTTGGAGGTTTATGATTTCTTGTAAGACCAAATGTAGAAAAACAAGCGACACAGATTGTATTTTTAGAGACGTTACCTTGATTCCTTCGATGACAGGCGCTGTATCCCTCAGCGTCTCTGAGTGAGCAGCTGCGTCAGCTTTCTTTGGCTCTGCTTCAAGCTCCAACTCTCCCTCCTGTAGCAGACAGTGACGGGGCAAAGACACAGTGAACAACATGGATTAATAAAGACATGAAGTCAAAGTCTGTAGGGTAACATAGATGTATGAATCGGTTTCAAAAGGTAGTCAAATATTTTCCTGAACAATAAAAACACATGATCCGAGTTGTTACCCTGGCAGCCTTTTCTGCAGCATCCGCCAACCTCTCCATCTCACGGTCCTTGTTGTCCTGGCGTATCGCCTCCTCCTCCCGTAGTGTCGTCTCCACCTTGGTCTTATTGTCGACTTTGGAGAGCTCCATCTCTGCCACCATCAACTGGGCCTCCTTTGTCTGGAGACAAGAACATTTTTACTTTTATAAACCAGAGTATTTCGTAAAATTCAACAGCTGAGCATCGAAGACAAGAAGCTAATTTCACCACGACAAAGTTACACATCCCAGCTCGGGCCTCTTAACGTACCACCATCTCCGGCAGCGTCTGCAGGGTCGTCTTCAGCTGGTCGGCGGGGGAAAGTGTGTCGGGGAGGTACATGGCTCGGGACAGCAGCAGCAGGGACGTGGGGATCTGCTGTTTCAGGTGCAGCTCCAGCCACTACAAGAGCCAAAGATAACACGACAGAGGTTATGCCAAAGGAATGACCGATTCAGAAAGCTTATATGTAGAATATAACGTTTATTCTGTCGAACTGCATGAAAAATATCCCCCGTCTCCGTCTGCTGTTGTCACCTGGACGAGTTGCTCCCTCAGTCGTTCCTCTGTGACCCCGAGTGATCTCATCCCTCTGACACGACAGGCCGCCTGCACCTCGTTCACGTTCAGACTCGCCACCCCTTCCTCCGCTATGAGCTGGATAAACACAGTTCACACAAAGCATATAATGACCAACTACCTCCCGTTTTAATAGAGTGTCGAGAAAGAACGAAGGAAGAAAGAATGAAAGCAAGCAGCTACAAGAGTACTGCCTTTTACCTTGTCATCTGCACGGATGTTTCTCAGCTTCATGATGAGCTGGAAGCGGAGGAAGTTGTTGGTCCCGATGGACTGCAGCTCCAGGAGACGGCAGAGAGCCACCAGCTGAGGTCGGGTCAGGTTGTCCAGAGTCAGCTCGTCCTCGAACAGCTTGGAGAACTTCAGGATCTGCTCATTACTGGGACGTTCACCAGAGTCCCGAATCTGTGATGATGAAAAAGTTATAACTTAACACTTAAAGTATTTAAGTTGACAAGAAAGAGACCTATTGTGGCTTTTTGAAGCTGTGTAAAAATCAAGTTATTGGACAGACATTTCATTGTTTCTACCACCGGAGGGCAGCACTGAGCAATCACTTCACGCCTCCCTGACTCATTGAGCACAGGCACCAACCTTCTGGAAGAAGGTGGAGAACTCCTCCGTCACATTTCCCTGGGCAGCCTTGTTCCTCAGAGCGATCTCCTCGATGGTGTCCTGCAAGAACTTGGCCATCTCCAGTTTGACTCTCAGCTCCGTTTTTAACCTCTCCTCCTAAAAAAAACAAAAAATACAGAAATGTGGTGTGAAAATAATTCCCTAACTACATTATAAATAAAATAAACGGCAATTTGTTGAGCGTTCTGTTAAATTTTACAGACTACGTAGTGAAATGGGATGAAACTGAGATGAACAAGAACAGAAAGAAAAACAAAAAAGGAATACAACTGCTTTCTGTTTTAAAACAAGGACATTTGCTTAATTAAATAATTGCCAGGATAAACACTATAGAACAACAGGTCAAGGATCGTGTTACGCTGTGGTTCAGACTCTAAGAAGGATTAATCGTTGTCAGGATTAGACAACAGCCTGATCACCTCAGCAGGATCCTGCGTGAAAGTTCAACTCAGGGAGACTGCAGTACTGATTTTGCTTGGCTTGTTAAGAAACATCAATTTACAGATAATTAGATTTATTTTGTACATTTTCTCCGTCTTCGATTACCTTCTTTGACTGTGTCTCGAAGGTGGACGGCAGCATGTTGGGGAAGAGTTTCAGAGCTACAGGAAGCAGGAACTCCATGAAGGGGACGATGATGAACACCAGGAAGGGAAGAAGTCTGAAGACGTCGGCACACGTTCTGAGAAACTGGGGAGAAAATATGGAAGAACTGGAATTAGAACCGAGTCCTTCAGTTCTGTGTGTCTTGAAGAACTATGGAGATTTATTGTCCCGGTCTTGTGTTTGGATTGTCAACAATGAACATGGCTTTCCCCACCCAACATGTGGAGCATGGGCCCCACGGTTACATTAATTTCCACCAGGCGGAAGTTCGCGCAAGCCTCCAGCAGAGAGCAGCAGCGAGAGGTAAAGCCAACAGGCAGCGATGTGAAAATGTTTACCTCATCTTCCTTTGTCCCTTGGTACAATCACCCTGCTCAATCCCTCTTATAACAGTTTCAACAGTCAGCACTTCTCACCCTGAGCCCATACATCCCCAGAGCAACAGAAACCTCCTAATTCATCGGTGCGACATTTGCATGGAGCCGTGGACCAAAGTGAACATTCTGCCTCAGAAACGGCCCACTTGAGCCAACAGGAAGCACATTTGTTCAGCACCGACCTGAACAATCCTCAGAGTACAGAAGCACCAGGCCAACACTGGTCTACTTTATTGTACAGCTGTCTGACTGTGGCTTACTGACCGGCCTCAGGAACACAATCCCAAAGCCCAAAGCAGCCATCTACAGAAATGGCCCTGAGGAGAGAAGGCCAAAACACGAGTCCCTCTTTCTACGGCCTTTCCACCTGCATGTCAGTGGAAAAGTAGGGTGAAGGAATTAGGCCAGCGTGAGTGAAAGGGGCTTTGTCCGCCGGCCCATTGACATGTATATCATCTCCCAGAGCTCCACATCAAAGGAGGGAGGAGGGGGTGACAGATTAAAATAGAAGAAGCCTTAAACGGAGGCCTGAGTATTGTAAGTGAATATGAAAAGGGGAGATTAAGGAGGCAAACTCAGGGCAGGTTAGATGAATGGGGGTGTAGATGGGCTCGGGACATGCGCTCCGAGGGAGTCAGCTGCATTTGAAAAGGTGCAGATGTGTTGGTGGAGCTGGTCTAATGTGGCGGGGGGCTGTGGTCATCGTCAAAACACTGACCAGCAGCTAGTAGCACTGTGGTAATTCTCTATTTCCACACTGAGCACGACACGTTATAGCTCTTCTTGCAGCCAAGTGGATTTTTAGAAAGATCTTCTTAAAAGTCAAAGGATGTTGCAACATCCCTTTGCAAACTAATGAATGGTCCCATTGTTGTCATGTGTCAGTGTTTGACTCGTGAAACTACATTGTAAACATGCCTTACGTCTGGAGGTGTAACACCTGTACATTCCTCTGAAGATCCTGCTATTTCATCATCATCCTGGATATCTAAATGTTCTAGAAGATGTAAAGATGGATGAATAATGCTGTACATTTGGAACTAGCTTAGCTAAAGTGCTCTCATACAGAACGGAAGACTTTGAGTTAGGCGTGATGATTACGGCAGGATCTATGCTTGAAATGCTTCATGGTAACTTCATGAATGTTCAAGAATTGTTTCCGGCAGACTCTCTGGCAGATAAACACGCAAATTCAAAAGGTAATGGTTTGGTTTTAACTCGGTTTAAAAGCAGAAGGTGGATTTGAATCTTTGGCATTTCTAGACGAGAGCAGCGGAGGAGCATTCACGACTTGCCAGTTACCAATCGAGGCCACTAAGTCGGCACCATCCTGGACTGTTGAGGGACATGTAAGAGTAAGAGACCTGAGCTGACCTGCTCGTCTTCCCTGAAACGGCACCTTTGCACCAGCAACTGCAGCAAACTACTGCAGTGCTGTGGCTTCGATCCAGACTGCAGGATTCAGAATCATCTCAGATTATATCAGATGATCATCAGCTGCAGCAAATCTTACAGAAAACTGACTTTTAGTCACTAAAGTTAAGATTCTTTTGCAGTTTTTTTTTCTACTGCATTGAAATATTCTGCAGAAACCAAGAAAGAATAATGGGAACAATGAGTGAAGCTGAAGTTAAATGAGGAGTTTCAGTATCACAGAGGGAACATGTAAAGCTTCTAATCAGGCAGCGCAATCCTCAGAGTGCCTGGTGAGTAAACACAGCGTGCAGCCAATTTCTATAATTGATCCCATTAGGTTTGGGAAGCTGTGGATTAAACATTACAGAACAAGATGTCTGTGCTGTCAGACTTAAACCGTGCTCAGTCATCTCTGATCTCTAGACTCATGCTGATTATCTGCTCCGGAAAGCTTTCTTTCTCTGGAAACACTGACTGACGGCTGAGGGATCATCTTTTTTTAAACAGATTTGCTCTCCAGAGAAAATTTCCCTCCCTGCGGACCTCACCTGTCTCCTCTCGCGGCGGGACAGCGGGTGTCCGTTCAGCACCCTCCACAGCATTCTGCCCGCGATGGTGGTGTCAATCCACAGCAGCCTGAAGCCGTGATAGTAGTGTTTGACTTCGTCTACAACCCACTGTCGGATCGTCCTTCTCACGGGTTCTGCGTCCAGCGTGGGGCTGTACACGGGCCCTCCCTCCTCCAGCTTCTTCTTCTTGTCTTTTAACGAACGCAGCGACTTCTCCACCTTCGAGTCGTCCCATCTCCTCCTGGAGGTGTGTATCCACCGAACACCGGAGATGTCCTGCGGTCGTGCTATCGTCCACTGGGCCCCCGTTGTGATCGCAGGGTACGGTGAAGGGGAGGCCCCCAACAAAAAGAGCCGCTGTGAGTCTGGGCTCTGGCAGGGGCCCACGTAGACATCTGACAGGGGGAGGGAAGGACTGGAGGAAGAGACCTGGGAGACGCTGCCGAGTCTGAGCCCATCGAGTCTGAGGAGACAACAGACAGAAGAACTTCAGAATACAACGTTCAGACTGAAAAGTAGTTTTAAATTTTAAAAGCCACCCTGTGGAGTTTCTGACCACTGGTGGAGTGATGAGTTGTGCATCCACATGAGCACATGGCTGACACAATACACCTTCTGTGCAATTGTTTCACACACTTTCACTTACTAACTAGTGGCAGTTATTGCCACATCACACAGAGTTAGAAAACTGCTAAACAAACGCATCAATCCCCTCACATAGGCAGGGAAGAAAGAGACAACGAAACAGGCTTTGCAAGTGTTTACGGGGAGGGGAACACACTCAACATGTTGTGTTTTGGTGAGTGACACTGAATGTAAACAGAACATTTGTTCCCATGAAAACTAAGGAAAATAAAGGATGTTTTTCTATTTGAAAAACTGCAACACTACAATTAAAAACAGTGTCCGTACTTACTTCATACTCCACTGATGTGATTTTAGAGAATTTAAGAGTAACTATTAGTTCACTTTTGGTTTTCTCTGCGTCTGTGGACGACTGTCACGTCTCATCTTTACTTTCAGGGTATTTTCCTCTGAGAATGGTGGGAACTAAATAAGGACAAGTGAAAGATGTTTTCTTCTCTCTCTGAACGTATGAATGAACTGTACGGTCGCACTTGATGAAAGGAAATAATAGTAAGTTAAAACAAAGGAAAAGCCACTCGGAAATAAACTTACTGGTACATTTTAAGAAAGCAATGGGAGTTAAAATCAGTGGTTCACTAAATGAAGGCTATAATCATTAACAAAATTATTGCAAATACTTGCTCACAAAGAGGAAATATCTGTTTTCACTGAGTGGAATCGTTTAAGACTTTTACTGGAATGAAATTCAAAACCTTTCAGTAAAGTGGGTGGTTTCTAACACAGAAACAGCGTCCAAGAAAGCTTTGGAAACCTAATCTTTTGATTTGATGTTAGCGATTGGATAAATAAAGGTGTGCTTGGCGCTGCGTTAGCATGCATCAGCCGCTACACACAAGTCACATAACAGTTATAACTGGCAAACGACCAAGTATAAACTATCCGTACCCATAAAATTGAACAGAATGTTTCAGGTTTAAGACTACATGTGAGGCACAGAGCACCTAAAACTTGAACATCATAAAAGCAGCAACCAAGAAACCAGTTTTTCACACTATTTAAGTTCTTTTCTGATGATTTCAGGAAACGGCAGACACATTTAAGCGGCTTACTTCTGACTGGAGAGTCTGAGCGCTGTGCAGTTGAAACAGGCACCATCTTGTAGTTTCCCTGAAAGGAAGAAAAAAAACAAAAACATGAGCAGCTGTTCTGATAATGAGCCATTAGACAGAGAAGGACACACAGAGGATACTCATGATCATCACACATCCGCAGATATCTGTAGGCTCCGACCAGTCTCATGTAATAGTTGTGACCCGGCAGTGACACACAGAGGCTTTTATCTGATTATGTAATATAATGATATAAATGACGTCTATCACAAAAGTATTCTGCGATCTTGGAAAGGCCTTTTCACTCTTTTATCAGGCTTCAATCGGGCATCAAGCCTCGATGAAGATAGCGTGAATTCTGTTATCCAACATGTGCTTTAGATTGAGTTATTCTCTCTTGTTTTATTTGTCTACAACTCATTTCAGAGACCGTCTTTGCTGCTTAACATTTTCTAATATATTTCATAGTGTGAATCATCCGTGAAGATCTCTGCCAAACACACGAGGTGCATTATTCTCCTGTTCGTATCTGTTCACTCATCTGTCTTGGAGGTCGGGGTATTCACACCCTCCGTGAGGCCCACAGAGGGGCTCCCAATCCCCAGAGGCCCCTGTGCCACTGTGTTGTGTGATGTACATGCAGAGAGAGGGCGGAGTGGTGAGACACTTTTAACCAATCAGGTCACAGCACATGGCCTAGTTCCGCCCTTCCTCTGGCTCTCACATGGCCGGCTGGAGTGGATCCAGTAAGGCCTGGTTGAACATGACGGGCTGTGGCCGGCTGCCAGGAGAGGACGCAGAGTTTACTGGAACGGCGTCACCTTTGTGGCTCAACAGCCAGCAACTGTAGCACCGACAGAAAACCCTGGAAATACAGTAGATGATCTAACCTCACCCTCCAACATTCACCTGGGCTGAACGAGCAGATACTCTGCTGCTGCTGCTTTCCTCTGTGGTTTTATTTCCCCGGGGTTTTTACAATTTTAGTTTCAGATTCACACCTCTACATAGAAAAATGACTTTCTCGTTAAACCGCTTTTATTTATTACGATACATGGATAATCCCTGCAATGTTATTCTCAAGCACCAATGGCAAACATTTGCTGGTTTCAGCTTCTTAATTGTACGAATTTGCTGTTTCTATTTGTTATTTATGATAATTAATGGGGAGTTTTGGGTTTTGGACTGTTGTTTGGACCAAATTGGCCAATTTGAAGACGTCACTTTGTGATCTGGGGAACTGTGATGAGCATTTTTTACATTTCACAGCGATTAATCGGCTAATCGTGGAAGTAATTGGCAGATTTATTTATAATATTTGATACCAGGGGGACAAACTATCACATCATTAATTTCAACAAAGAATGAAGAAGAGCAACAGCAGCAAAGTTAATTTAGAGACTTTTGACAACACTATTCCTCGCATGTTGTTACTATAGTGTGTTGCGTCTACACGTCTACATTTAAATGATCTATGTCTTGTACTAAACCCTGAGTGAATTTTCTAATCAAGTCAGTTTTATTCATAAAGCCCAAAATCACAAATTTGCCCCTGAGGGCTACACAATCTGTTCAGCATACGATGCCCAGTTTCTATTCCTAGACGCTTCAGATAAGCGTTGACAGAAAAAATAGAAACCTCAGGAAGAGCAACAGGGATCCCACTCAGATTCAGAAGATTCAGAAGATTTTTACACAGTTACATTTTCTGTTTCACTGACAACGTGATCATTACTTGCTGTGTTGACACAAAGCTGCAGAATACAGAGGCGATCATGACTCACGCACAAAACCTCAGTTAAACAAGAGTAAAACTCAAAATGATTCCTGTAAATACACCGTTTCTGTCGGCTTACCACAGTAATACGGCACCATGTATGTTGACTTAACCTCAGTTAGAATATACTTCTTAGGGTATAGCAGCTTTATAACATAAATCAAACGCTGCATTGCTAACATGTTGATCTAAATCAGATGGACGTTCACCAACAAATGTTGTGATTATAGCTCAACGTGGAGCTGAGTGGTGTGTTCGTGTTCGGGAAATCTTCCCTGAAAGAATACCAAGTTAATAATTAGCATGAGTTAAAACAAGAAAGCATGAACCTCCTGAACTTGCATCTGATTCAAACTGAAATTTGACGGCGATGACTCCAATATAGGACCTCTACAGAAACATGCTCATCTCTTTACTCATTACTGTCGCATGTGTAAAGTAATATGACTATGTGACTGTGTTTATAGCCTAGATTTGGTCTTAACTCAAACTACACTAGGTCTGGAAGGCCTTGGAAGGTCACGACTAGGTCATCAGTTGTTCATGTGCAACAAGCCGACTCATGTGTGACCCACAGCCTGCAGCTGTCTGACTGTGAAGTGCTAAACCGGCAGTCTAACAACACTTCCTCATTCACTGTGGGAGTGCGAGCCAAGTGTCACCAAACAGGCCTGGAGCCACTTCTTCTGCAGCTAACGAGGTTGAATAAGGACACACTGTAAAACAGATACAGTTGTCTTGTAGTTTGAAAGTGAGAGCTGTGCACAAGTCTGAACCCAGGTTCATTGTGAGAATGTTTACTTTATTTTAAATTACGCTCTTCAGGGGTTTTCCCTACTATTATATGGATTAGGCGCAGCACCCACGCAGATTTGGCCGCCGCCTAAGCTAACTAAACTAACTGAAAGACTTTTCCCAGACGGTTGTAGTTAGTCACCACTGGACTTCTATAGAAAGGTGCATCATTAAGCTTTTTGTGTATTGCTCTAGGTTTTCTAATAGTTTATACACAGACATAATAATCGACTAAAATGATGTAAAATTGCATATTTTCCCTGCCAAGTACGTGCACCTACATTTTCCACAAACGTAGGGGAAAAAAAACTCTAAAACACAATCAATGTGAAGAGCAGAAAATCTATATAACAGATCGAACTGTTGTTGTTGGTCCCCAGTGGACCTTTATTTATCCAGTTTTATCATTTAGCTTGTTGGGTGTTTATTACTTATAATCTGGTCTAGCTTTTCTAACATTTTGTACACAGCTATGTTAGTAATAATGGTCTAAGATTATGTGAAATTGCATTTTGTTCTAGTTGGAAAAGGTAACATTTTCTTGGAGAGGAACCTCAGTATCCGCATCGGCCCCAAAACTCCAGTATCAGTCGGGCTCTTCCCCAAACCCACTGCATCAAAGCTTTATACTTGTATTTGTTTAGCTCCACAGTGAACACATGGAAACAAACCACAGCTTGGAAACAAATGTGACATGGACTCAGAAGAAGTGTGTTTATTGCACAGAATCTATGTCAGCTGAAGTCCAGACTGTGGTTTGTGTTTAAATGCCTGGCTTCCTAGGTATGTGGATTTACAAGCTCTCAAATGTTGAGCATCATCCCTTCACAGTCCCCATAAATGATGACGTTTCTGGGTCACCTCCCCCCTGGGAATAAACCTGGAGTCATACTGAGACTGAAACTCATATTTCCAAGGATATCAGTGAGTAAACAATGACGGTGGTGTCAGCTGGAGAAACCACTTAAAATGAGTAAACGCTCTAAATAGATTTTAGAAGTAGAAGTCTGCTCAATACATGCATGTTGTTTCAGATGCACCGATACAAACGACTAGTTGTTCACGTACATATGTACCATCACGTGATCCCAGGTGATACTTATCTCTCCTGTAGTTTATTGACGATGTGTTAGATAATGCTATAATCTTTATTACCTCTGACCTTACAACCTTTGCTTGATAACAGCTACAGATCTCCATTGCAAAGAACAGCATACTGGTCAATGTCCAGCAGTCAGAGCAAGAGCTGAAAATGGTCTTTATTGTCCTTGGACCACTAATTTAATGATAAGTACCAATAACTCAATGAAATCAGAGATTAAATGTACACGAACTGCTGTTTCAACAATGGAATATTCACACACAAGATGTGATCTTGTAATGTAGAAAATGAGAAAGTTAAGCTCAATCTGTCTCAGGTGGAGTTAAAAGAGCCACTGACCTTTCTTCGTGGAAGCAACGCAATTTGTCTGATAATCTGGGCCTAAAGCCAGGAACACAGTCTCAGTCCATCCAGTGCAGACAGACAGATTCCCTTTATGAGCCTCTCATCTATTTATAAGCACAGCTTTAATGCACCAACCAGACTACAGACAGAGATATTTTATATTGAGTATACAACTCACTGACAGCAGTGATAAATAACCAGCTCACATGCTTATCAGAAACGTGATGATATGAAATTACTGGTTTGGTCTGGAGCAGTTTGATCGATGCCCAGTTCGAGTCAGTGGAGATAAAAAAGATGTTGACATTAAAGTAAAATGAATAAAGTCAGCTTGAGAGGGCAAATCTGTTATGTTGAATACAGGTGTACAGGATGCTGCTGGGAAGTCAAAGGGTCCTGTTTCTAATAAATAAATTATGTGGTATTGGATTGGTGCAGAGACTTGAGTACCTGCCAATATCAATTCAAGCATTTTAGGCAGTATCAGAGGACTATGTTCATTAAATCTGAGTTTTGGTGGTTCATTAATGTGAATAACACAGACAAGTTTCTATGAAACAGTCTTGCTCAGATAAGTGTAATTAAACGAAAGCTAACCTTGAACATTTTATAGCATTTGTTATCTTTTAGTTAATTCAAAATGTCAGACAAACACTGTATACAAACCAAAAGTGAAAGTCCTAGTTTGGAGAAGCACAGAATTCACAGAGAGCATTTGCAGCACCATCATTCCTGTGGTTTAGTATTTCTCAATCTTATCTAAACACCAACAAGAAACACTCGACCGAGTCAAACTGTGCTGCTTGGTCTCAAAACAAGACATCTGGGTTACCTTGAGGAAATCAGCACACCATAGAGCCAAAACATGGCCTCGTTTTGTTTTAGTCCCACCCTTCTTCAGCGCACAATATGGCTTGGCTGGTAATAAACAGAGGAGTACCTGACTGCCATGGCAACCGCATCCTCTCAGACTGCAGTCGATGGAGGTGCTGCTCGCTAACCGGAACAGCCTGCAGGTTGTCCTCAGATAACCTGATGCCCTCAGCATTTTTTGCTCCTTGAATTTAATCTGTGGCTTTAAAAAGTAATAGATTCTGCTGGTGCTCTGTCACCTTAAGTCATCCATCGCCTCCCTGAACTCATTTTAACCTTTCCAAGCAAAAGTGAAAGTCAAATGTGGAGTCGTTTGGAAATGCACAAAAGTCCCCACAGTGCTCTCCATTTTCAACAACACCATTCCTGTGGTTCTGAACCTTTTCTAAACACTCAGGAATAAAAAGAAGACTGACTCAAACTGTTCTACATGGTCACAAAACAATGCATTTAAAGAAATCCGCACCCATAGAGCCAAAATATCGCCTCATTCGCTTTAAAAATCCACATTTAGTTTCCTCACAATGCATCTGGGTGATGTGAGAATATATCTCCTAGGAGCTGGATAAACAAAAAGGGGACCTGTCTGCCATTACAACGAGCATCCTGTCAGCCTGCAGTGGAAGGAGGGGGCGCTCGCCAGCCATCACAGCCACCAGGTTGTCCTCACATAACCTGATTCCCTAATCATGCTTGGCTCCTTCTTGAGTTCCCATCAGAAAAAGGTGCAGTGCCCGGAAAAGCCTCAATCTTCCTCATGTTGTAACACTAAAGCTAACATGCGACACAGCTGCCATGCACGGTAATAACTGACGTGTAGCTTAAAATAATGAATGACAGACGGTTTTATGTGGGATGCTTGGTTATCTGGTCACCTTGAGTCATCCACCATCTTCCTGAAAACCCAAACACGGCAAATCCAGCACCACCTGCCTCCTGAACACCGCTACATGCTAACGAGTTAAATTAGCTTATAATCGTCTTCATTAGCATAATAAACACAAACAGCTGACTTAAAAAGACACAAATGAATATAAAGAAGCTTACCTTTTCTGAATTCGCTCTTTAAAGACCTGGAGGTTTTCATTAAAGGTGCCCGGGACCTGGTAAACAGGATTAACGCCATGCTTTCTGTTTCAGCTACCTTTTTAACAGTTACAGTAAGTTGCTAGCCGGTTAGCTAGCCTCTGTTTTTTTTCAGGACGTCGGAACCAGTCGACGCGTTCTTGGTCCAAACAAAGATCAGAATCCGTTCAGGCTTTTAACAAGTTACGACGCACGTTTGGATGTACATCGGAAAATTTAGCTCCATGTCATGCCCTTCCCTTTTACGCGAATGACAGCTAGCCGGGCCAGGCTTCCCAAGTGACGTCAATGTGGCGTTGTTTGTTAAGCAGCTTCTGATGCGTGATTGTGGGGTAAACTTCCGGTAGGTCTTTAAAATAAAAGCATGTGTTTCCGGTATTGCATGGGGGTTGAGTTGTGTTGACAGGTATAATTTACAGAAATACCCTTCAGAAATGCTTGGAATAAGACGTGATTCTAACAAAGAATGATATCCAACTTTTCCCCAGATGTATATAATATAACGTATATAATTAATTGAATTATTTATTCTAGAAAAAAATACATTCATAATTTGAAATGGCTAAAGATTTGCCGATTGTCACATTTTTAAAATTACAGAATCATATTTGAATTCCACTGAAAATTTTGAATTAAAAAAAAAAAACAGAAATTTAATATTTAGACATTTTAAATGTACTCCTTTAAGTTAACAGACCTCTAAATTGTGTTTTGTTTTGTTTGTTGATGTTTGGTTGTGCTGTGGGTAGACTGGAATTAATTAATTTAATGCAAAATCCCAAAAATGTAATGCAATTTATAAACTGACTACTGTGAAAGAGAGGTACTGTATGGATTTGTGTTTAAACCTAACGTGTTATTTGTACATATTACCGACATTTAACAATTTCCGCTTGGGGATAAATAAAGTATTTCTCATCGATTAAACAAAAGTGTGCAAACTGCCACTTCCTCCATGCAACAATAAATCAAGCTTAATTATTAATTCATTCATTTTTTTTGTTTGTTTGTTTCAGGTTTATTATGTTATTTATATTTTTAATGCCCTTTCTTCCATAGGCCTTATAAACAAAAGTCAACAAGATGATTCTTGAATCTCAAAATGAAAAAAGCTATGATGCAATTAAATGAGATTAAACTCTACATAACTGATCCTTCCTTAAAAAACTGTTTCAATTTTAGTCTAAAACATCTCCAGTCATCTTCCATTTCTAAGTATTCTTAATAAAAGAGGGGATGAAATTAAATATGTCATACCTTTAACAATAACCAAAACTAACAATGACACAATGATCAATGTAAACTAAATCAATTATTATGAGAGAGTTATTTCTTTCCCGATGCATTTTGTCACACTAAAAGTTTAAACGTGGTATAAGAGAAGCAGGTCTCTGTGATCCTGAAACCAACAGGATACTGTGGGTGAGAGGAGCAAACAGGCAGCATCTGTTCTTTCCTCATTACTGCCGCTGAAGAGGGCCCTGAAGCCCAACTGTAGTGGTGCTGCCTGGCGACCTACAAAGAGGCGGCTTTCAGATGTGAATGTGTAACCATGTGAATGTGAGAAAGAAAGCATCGCTGGAAGGCTTTCATGGCTGAATAAAGAATCTAAAAATAAGTCTCCAGTGTCGCCAACTTCCATAATTAAATGACAATGAATGAACCAATGACTGCACAGATTTTGCATTTTCACTGTGACTTGTAAACAAATGTGGGCATTGATGTTTGTTAATCTATTGATTTGTTTTCGTCCTTTTTAACCTATCACAACAACCCATCTTCAGGTTTGTTGAACCTCAACCCTTATCTCAAATGTTATCTCTGTATTGCAGTACTACTCAATCAAAGGATGATGGCTTTTGTTTTGAAGGGCAGACTTTTGCCGGAAGTTGGGAGTGTTGCTTCGATATACGCCCCGCCCCCTCGCGTCCTCTGTTGGTACTGCAGGTTTAAGATTAAATTTACTGTACATGATCTATGTGGGGCAACGAGGAATCAGGGCCTGAGCTCTGCTGCAACCAGGTCGTGCGTTGAGGGGAAGCTTCCATTTAGCATTAAGTTATATATTTGTATCTGAACACAGATCAAACAAATACATGTGATAAAAATCAATATAGTTCTGGAGAACAAGGGAGCTGTATTTTTGGTGGTTATGCATTGAATTAAGCATGCATCAGAGCTAGAAATGTGATTATAGGCTTTGACCTAAATTAACATTTGCTTGTAACATCTGTTTAATTAGGTTCCAGGACCACCACATAGTTAGGAGGATTGCAATCTATAGTCTATGAATTACAATTAGAAAATATTTAACAAGATTCCAGATTTAATAATCACATTTTGCATGATTAAAGGTTAAACAGTACAAGTTATTAAGAATTAAATGTTAATTTAACCTACCTGAGACTGGACTGACTTGTTTATGTACTGCATCCCCATCTGAACCCTCTTTACTCCCATTTTTGTTGATTTTAAACTTCGTAAAATTACATATTAAACGTGGGGAAATACAGGTGGCATATTTTTTATTTATCATATTTAATATTTCACACTTTTTACACTGTAAAGTTAGCAAAGCTGTAGATCATGAGAAACCATTCTTAAAGCGATACACATTTTATAAAAATCGAGAAAGTTACAGTTACAGGAAACACATAAACATATATATATAGTTAGTATAAGCATTAAATATTGGAAGGTGGTACAGTAAAGTGGTTAAATGGTGTGAAAACAGTCGGGAGACTTCGGGGTCAGCTACTTCCTGTGGTTGGGCTTTTTGAAAGGACCGGTTGGAGCCTCGCTCTCGTCCCGACCAATCGGAAGTGAGTATTTTTCGCGCTGGCTGGCCGGAGAGTTTGAGTTTCCCGCAAGCTTTTGATTCGACTTGAATGAAATCCTTCGCTTTACAGGATGAATACGGCCATTATTTCCCTTTAACCACCGAGAGGACATTCAACAGGTAACCACACAGAAACGGTCTTTCATGTTATTGTCAACGCGGAGGATATTAGCCGGCATTAGTTTTTGCAAATGCACTTGTTCGGGGCCGACCATCCATTTTAGTCAGGGAGGACCTGCTAGCTAGCATGCTAGCTAACTATGCTAACGCCGAATGGGCGATTTGACTTGGCGTCAGTGGTACGCTTGCTAGCTTCGGCTAGCACGGTTAGCTTTTTGAAGCGAGCTGTCATGGCGCCTACAAATTGAGTATATCACCGAAACAATAGCAAAACAGTTTACAAAAGCTACGACAGTCATCCAGCCGTGCCTGTGTGTATTTATTCACGTGGATACTTGCTGTAATCACGTAAGTTTGCCCGTACGGTAACCTCATTTAGCTTTTGGGTGGCGGCTTTGTCTAATTGCTGGAATGCTCCGTAATGGCTGACTGTAGCAGTGACAGAGATGCCGTTGTACGGTACGGGGGGAAATGCTTGTCCGTGGCTGGGATCCATGAGATTCCCACATCGTGGCTTCCGCTTCAGATTGTAGTCGGTGCCCGTTGCGTGCATGACATGGCGGTGTAAATACTGGTTAAAGTGATGTTGTGGATTTACTTCAGAGAGAGTTGATGGATAACCTCAAAAACGACTGAGCGGCTTGTTTTAACGTTACTGTAAATAGACACGTCCAAGGCGCATTTGCAGGGCACATTAAACTGCAAGAAACCCTACAGACATTAACGCCACGTTTGGAGCTGAAACCACACTGCAACATGCTAATGTTAGCCTTTAATCGATGATGGGATACATTCGTTTCCATTAGCGCTACTCCGAGTTGTCAGCTGCTTCCATTTCCGCGGCTTTTCTCGCCGGTGATGCGGTGGTTACGCAGCACCGCCAGCCACCCACTCATTGGGCATTAGGCTGCATGCGGTGGAGCCTGCAGCCTGCAGCCAGCCTCCTGCCTCCTTCCATACCGCTTTCCACAGACTGCAGCTAGCAGCTAGCTAGTCCCCCTTTTTCGTCCAGGAGAAAGCCAACTTAAAACTGTCGCGGTAAGCTGTTCCTGCCCGCCCTGTGGTTTGTGTTGGTATGCATGGATGTAATCGAGAGCGAGGGTTTTGACTTGACCTCGTTCACATTAGTTGTGATCAACCTTTACAGATCTGGAATTCATTAAGGCATTAGTAATCATTTTGTATGCAGAGGTTTTGTTGGTTCCGAGCAGCTCGACTTTCTTGCAAAAAACATCCAGAACTACGCGGCTCGCAGATTCCGTGACAGGTGCAGTTTTCCCAGTCGCCTCCGAGCTTCTGTGTTCATGCTCCGCTGGAGCAAGTGAGTGCCATTTTGTAAAATGTGTAACGTTATGCTCATAGGATTCATATCCCGGAGTCCCATTTTACAAATTGCAAAATGAAAAGCACAAAATGAAATCGACTGCATGAGATGGTGGATGTTGCCTGATTGTACCTGTGGAATAAAGAAGTTTCTGTGTGTTCCCTGTCCTGCAGCCCTGTAAGCCTGGAGGGGGTTAGATGGGATGGACAGCATAGGTAGCTCCCTGCCTTCGATGCCTGAACCAGCCAACCCGATCAGCATGAAGCAGCCGCCAGAGTCCCTCAGTGTACGGAAAGGTGGGGGGGACATGAGCAGTGAACCTGCACTACTAATGGACAAAGCTGCTGCTCAGCTGGCCGCCACACTACAAGACGGTGTCCTTCAGAAGATGGCTGGCCACAGTCACAACAACCACAGCCACGAGAGGCTCAAAGACCTCACCTCGCGTGTGCTCAACGGGGACCAAGACGCGCTGCCCAAACTTTGTGCTCCAGAGCCACCGATGATTAAAGCTGCAGAAGTCCCCGCTACGAATGGCACCCATCAGCACAACTGCACGCCTCATCCCGAACCTGAGCTGAAGGTGACGATACCGCAGGTGGTCACGCAGCCGCTGTTTGAGCCAAGCTGTGCCAATGGCACCAGTTTGGCCGCAACCATCGAAGATACTATATCAGGATCTGAGAAGAGACAGGACGCCAAGAAGAGAAGGGGGAGACCTCATAAACCAAAACCTCAACCAAACTCTGGCATCACTGTGGAAACACTTGACCACACAAACACTGAGGATGAAACTGGAGAAGCTGATCAGGTTTTTGCTTTTATTTTATTTTATGCTTTTGCTCTCTCACCTTGGGGGAAAATTTGCGAGCATGTAAACCTTTATGCACTGCTGCAGGTAATATATTGTGCATGTGTATATAATTGTTAGCAGATATTTCCAGAAACATGATTAGTGTCTATTTCTATTTATTGACGAACTGATTCTTCTCCTCTGCAGTCTGATCTCATCCCGGAGATGACGGAGGAGGCCCCAGCGGAGTCCCCTGTGCTGATGAGTTTTTCTGTTGGGGATCTGGTTTGGACCAAGGTGTCCGGATACCCCTGGTGGCCTTGCATGGTGACCACAGACCCCGAGTTCAACAGTCACTTCAAACCGAAACAGAAAGGTGAGAAACAGTCATAGCCACCTATATCAATTTCAAGTTTAAGGCTGAAGATGTATCTTTATTACATTTATAATATATGTATATTATCATTTTAATGTTTTTAATAAAAGTAGATTATTTAATTAATTTGTTTTGGGGGGGTTTTTGCAGCCAGCAGCAGGTCGGGCCTCCTGTACCATGTGCAGTACTTTGGAGACGCTCCAGAGAGGGGCTATATATTTGAGAAGAACATGGTGTCCTTTACTGGGGAGGATCAATACCAGGAGCTTAGCCAGGGCAACAAACAGCCGGCCGCCCGTGTCATCCACAAAAAGGTAAATGAGCTTCTCCTACTCCATGACACCCCTGAGTCTGATCCTGTGGAGGATGTGGCTCGCTGCTGTTTAGAAACCCAGAAACCTTATAACGTTGAAATACTTCACTTCCTTAAAATGTTTTACACAAGGTTTTAAATTTGGAGAAGTGCGATCCAAATAAAAGTCAATCACAGGCCATTTTAAAAGTGCTGATTGTGCCAGTAAACACCAGGATACGTTTCAGAACTCGATTTAAAACAATTGTTAGATCAGCATTTTCCTCCTGAAGCTTAACGAGCAGCAACACTTTTAATTTATTATCTCAACACCAGCAAAAAAGAAAGGAATGATACGTTTATGCAGATCATTTTTGTTATGTTTGTTTACAAGTCTTCTCCTACACAACTCTCACATGCGTCTGATCAAGTGTGCAATGTTGTTTTTAAATATTGGCCTAGTATTTGTTTAAGCCAGTATTTGTTTTCTCCTTGTTTTGTGCAGACGGCTCCCTCTGTCCCCCGCAAACTCCAGGTTCAGTGGAACATGGGCGTGATTCAGGCCAAGGAGGCCGTCAGCATGTCACTGGATGAGCGCATGGCGAACTTTGCGTTTCTGTACGATGATGATGGCCCTCATCTGAATCCACACATCATGGAGAAGCTGAAACCAGAATCGTGCAACGCGGCGGAGCAGGAAACGGGCTCCAGGCTTACCCCGGATCCATCATTGCTGCTGGCGGACCCTGCCAACGACCCCACAGCCGCCCCTCAGTCCCAAGACAGCACTTCAACAGGGAAAAAGACACTAGTACCTAGAATTAAACTCAAAATGGGAGACTGGAGGAAAAGGGGCAAAGGCCATCTAAATGATTTCCTGTTGACCGACGCCGTTTCTTCCAAAGAAATGCTTCATCTGCAGCCAGACTCACAGGTTTGGATAGCTCAGATTTATCTCCATGACAATGTTGCCTCGTCCCTACACAGCAGGGAAATGTATGAATGATAAATATTCAAATCTGTGGCAAAAAACACTAGAAAAAACTTTTCAGCCCAAAGCAACTTCGCAACAAGTGTTTAATTCTTTACAGTTGTCGGTGGATCATTGACAAGATAAACTAGAGCCAGGGTAGTGATAGTGACAGTCATATTAACACACAGCTAACTATCAACTTGTGAGTTTTCCAACAAAGTAAAGGTGTGAATATGCAGCATTTTGTGATGGACGTTGTCTAATACTCTGGTCCTATTTCGGCAGCCTGAGAACGATTTACGTTGCTTTTATTTAATACATTTGGTTCTTGTTGTTTCCTCCGTAGGATCCCACCACTTCTGCACCAGATTTACAAGCTGAATCAGTCATACCTCAGAAGAAAAAGAGGAGACCCCGACAGGCTCAGTCTGCCACCAAGACTGTGAGGAGAAGGAAAAAAGCTCCAACGGACAACAACACCTCTGCTCCTGTGAGGAAGAGGAAACCCAAGCTGGTTTCTTCGACAGAAGATGTTTTGGAGCCAGTCTCGCTTCCAGTTTCAGTTCCAGGTTGGTTGATAGTTGAAACGTGTGCAGCCGATCTACGCTAGTCAGGAGATGGTTACATCTGGCTGAGGCTGGTATGTGTTTACCAGACCTGTGGAGTCCACATGTGGCTAGTAAAATAGAGAAGTGGTTGGTTTATTGTGGAATTTATTCTTTATTCTTGATCACACTGAAGCTTGGAAATGATTCAAGTTAGTCGTGTAGCTTTTCAAGGTTGTCGTGCAAAACAAAGATCACTAATATCACTAAGATAATGGCTAACACCCAGTTTTAATGGACATTGTTTATTTCTTTACTGCAAATTAATCATTACAAAAAGATTGCAACGACGCCCGATCGCTGATTTACTGGAACTGAATTCTCTTTTGTTGTTGAAGGTGAAAAAGTGAAGCGGAGGCGAAAGAAAAAGACTCCTGATGAGGAGACGGCCGATCCCTCAGGTGAGTCGTTTCTTTCATTTCTTCTGTAACGTTTCTAAAACGCAGAAAAATAAAAAGTTTATTCAAGGGAACAAAAATGTATAAGAATGGCAAAGTTCCTCTTCAAGCTGAGTTGGGCATTTTTCAGCCTTTATGTATTTTATTCAGCAGTTACTTACCACAAGGTGGGAGAAGGCTTTTAAATGAGTCATCAGTCGACTGTAAAAGCTGCCTGAACACATTAAGAGTTTCCTGTTGTAACGATTAACAGCAGATAGAAATCTGAGGCCAAACAATATTAGGGTGTTGACCTTCTTGCTATTTCGTTTTTTAGTCAAGAGGGTGAGGAAGAAGAAAAGGCCATTAACAGACGCTGCTGCTGCTGCAGAGAAAGATCCACAGCCTAAAAAGAGACGCAGAACAAACAAAGATGCTGAAAAACAGGTGAGTTTTCATCCTGAACTGCACCTGCTCTTACAAAGTAACAGATAAAATGGATAACAGATATTGTGGTCGACCCTGCGGTGGTAAGTAAGAGTCTTACGAGAAGCTTTGTTTTAAAATGCACTATGATCAACCACAAGTTTGTTCCCCAGCACTTTGTAGGAAAACCTTAATTTTCTTAAATCTTCTCAGGCCTCCGCTGCAGAGGGAACGGAGAAAAAACAAAGAAGAAGGAAGAAAACTGACAAAGACGTGCAAGAACCCAAGAGACGGCGGAAAAAGTCACCCGCCCTCCTCACTGGTAAACCATCTTTATATTCTGTGCTGAAGATTTCTGAACTTCTTTTAAATTCACATCTTAAAAACTCCGACTGTCGCTCAGCCTCCTCGCTCTCGACTGCACGACGTTCTGGCTCCTTCATTGTCCTTGTTTCTTTTCACAGAGGAACAAGACGCAGAGAAACCAAAGCGTAGGAGGAAAAGGAAACGGGATGGAGAGAACCAGGCCACGCCCTCCAAGGCGAAGAAGAGGCGGTCCTCGCTCTGTCTTGATCCCGAGGTGAGAAGATGACCTCGGATCAGTCTGAGATGTACTACCTGATGTTGCTAAATGATTATTTTATGATTTGGCCTGCAAGTGCAATTTAGGTAGGAGTGATTGAGTAGTTGTAAATGGACGGTGTGAATGTATAGTTATATAATAGTTCACCACTTTTGTTTGCTGCAGGGATCTGGAAGTGAAGAACGTCCCGATTCTCCGAGTGACAGTTTAGACGGGACGAAGAAGGGCGAGCGGAAGAAAGAGTTCGTCTGCCAGGTATGTTGCTCGTGTCCACTGGCTTTACGTGGAGCCTCTACCTGTTGCCATGGTGAATCGGTATCACTGATGGTACCTTTTGTTTTTCTTTCGCCATGAACAAAATCAAAACTATCTGCCTAGCAGACACGACCCATTTGGACCTTGTCCTTGAAGATGCCCTGCTGCGTGAGCAACCAGTCAAACCAGCCCTTTAGGATTGCAGGAGCAGTGAACCAGAACATGTCTTGCAAACAAACACCATCATGTTCTTGCTTTCACTTTTCTCTCTATGCAGATTTGGGGGAAAAAAAATAAGTTTTGGAGGCTGCTGGGCGAGTAAAGAATACACAGTGCCACTAAAACTCTTTTTTTGGGTCATTGATCAGTGCTCAATGCAACATTGCTCATGTTTTGATGTGTACATTTTCTCCCTACAGATGTGTGAGCAGGCTGGTGAGGACCTGGTCCCATGTGAAGGGCAGTGCTGTGGGATGTTTCACCTCCACTGTCTCGGTCTGTCACTCAAACCCGACGAGAAGCTGCTGTGTCAGGAGTGCAGCACAGGTGAGCAGTTATTTATCTTACAAGTGACCTTCTCACTGCACTCGATCACTTCTCGACTGTGACACAATGTCAGCCACTTGGACAGGAAGGTGTAACTGTCCCCTGAGTGGATCTCTTTTATTTACAGCTAACAGTTACTTTATTATTTTATATCTATGAATAATACAGGCGATGACATCATGCCTCACCTTCTGAAAAATGTTTTGTGGTAGTTTTCTCTGACCAAACGTTAAAACAACAAGGTATTTTCTACGTTATTGAGTTTACAGTTGTATGAATCAGATCGATCATTGCTGCATTTCTCCTCAGGAAAACACTCGTGTTTCCACTGTAAGCAGTCGGAGGGCGACGTGCGTCGCTGCCACGTCCAACACTGCGGCAAGTTTTACCACGAGGCGTGCATCCGCCTCAACCCCCTCACTGTGTTTGACAACAAGGGCTTCCGCTGTCCACTCCACACCTGCCTCGGCTGCCACTACGGCTCCCGTACCAAGCACAAGGCCGCCAAAGGTGAGGCTGTGCAACACTACGGGTCTCATTTTTATTGTAGAGACCTTTTACAATTAGTGCTGTGACTTGAGTTCAGCCCACTCATTGCTAAAGTTTAAGAATGACGTGTTTCGTGTTTATATCACAATATAAAAGCAGTTTCACTTACCTCTGCCATATTGATCTGCAGTTGATGGAATCTTTCGTGTAGGCAGGACTTTTATGAGTCAACTGTACATTTTATTAACTGTAAAGGAAACACATCATCCTTATCAGCCGGGAAAATAATGCTTTGTCTCTCTGGCTCTCTGAACTGTAGGCAGGTTGATGCGTTGCATGCGCTGCCCTGTGGCATACCACGTGGGCGACCTGTGTGTGGCGGCGGGCAGTGAGATGGTCACCAACACCGCCATCATCTGCACCAACCACTTCAACGCCAAGAAGGCCTACAGCCACCACAGTCACGTCAACGTCAGCTGGTGCTTCGTCTGCTCCAAAGGTTCGCCTCTTCTTTCAAACACTGCAGGCGATCCTGCTCTTACATGATGTAAAGGTTAGGGCACCAAGTGTAGTCTGAGGCTGATCAATATCTCTTTAATCTGTGTGAGGAAATTCATTTTGGCACAGCAAACTGCGCCGGAGCTGCTGCAGAGCGGCTGTGAGGCTGTTAATCACACAAACTGCTGCAATCTGAGAAAATGCTGAACTCCAGAAGTTTCTGCAAATCAGCTTTCAGTTGAAATCGGAGCCTGTTTTGCAGAGACGGCTGTGAAGTCAGATGGGAGTTATCTTCTGAAAATAACTAACTTCAATTACATTTCTGTCTGTGTGGGGTCGATTTAATGAGTGGGAGTTTTCTGGGATGTTTGTCGGACTTCTTTTGTTGTGCTGATTTTATTGCCCTTGTGCAGATGACTCAGCTGTAATTAGTGTAAAGTTTTTCCACTCTCGGGTTTTAATTCGGTCTCCGTTCTTTTTTGTTTTCTTGCAGGAGGGCAGCTGCTGTGCTGTGAATCTTGTCCAGCAGCTTTTCACCCCGACTGTCTTAATATCGCAATGCCTGATGGGAGCTGGTTCTGCAACGACTGCCGGGCTGGAAAGAAACCGAAATACAGGGACATCATCTGGGTCAAACTGGGAACATACAGGTGAAAGAAACTGATCATTGATTCAATACTGCTGCAGTTGTATTTTCTTGTTAAACCTCGACTCTCGATAAATAACTCCTACGTGCTCCTTCTCAGATGGTGGCCTGCAGAGATCCACCACCCCAGAAACATCCCCACCAACATCCAGCACCTTCGGCATGAGATCGGAGAGTTCCCCGTCTTCTTCTTCGGCTCTAAAGACTATTTCTGGACTCACCAGGGCCGAGTGTTTCCTTACATGGAGGGAGACAGAGGCAGCAAGCACCAGAGGAACGGCATCGGGAAAGTCTTCAAGAATGGTGAAGAGCTGCAGCCTGGAATTAAATGTTTTATTCAGTATGCTCAACTAGTTTATATGCAAATACAAATGTTCTACTTTGTTAACACGATGAACACAATCTAGGAATTTCTGATTTGGATGTTTTTAAGTAGTTTTGGAAGCTGCACAGAAGTCTGTAAAATAAGCCAAACAATATTGTTCTCTTCCAGCAGGGTAACTTTACTTTTTATGTAGTTATAAACACTCTTGCTGTGTTATACAAACCACTGTTACATTTATTTGTGAGCCTCATCTTAAGCTCAGTGTTCAGTTGGATGTTTCCACAGATGAGATGTGATGACCTTTTGTTGTCTTGTCTTCTCAGCTCTGTTGGAGGCTGAAGTTCGCTTCAAGGAGATAAAGATTAAACGTGAGGCTAAAGAAGCGCAACAGAACAGCCGAAAACCGCCCCCGTATAAATTTATCAAGGTCTGTAATCTCTTTGTTTGCATCCTTTTGCTTTTGTTTCTCTGCTCAGTTGCAGTTTTAAACGTACAAACACAATCAATACACGAGAAGACGACTTCAAGTTCATGAATAAAACTTTGTGTTTTTGCTTCTGTCAGGTTAACAAACCCTTCGGAAGGGTTCAGGTCTACACCGCGGACATCTCCGAGATCCCCAAGTGTAACTGCAAGCCGACGGACGAGCGGCCGTGCGGGTTCGAGTCCGAGTGTCTGAACCGCATGCTGCAGTACGAGTGCCACCCGCAGGTGTGTCCCAGCGGGGAGCGCTGCTGTAACCAGGACTTCACCAAACGTCTTTACCCCGACACCAAGATCATCAAGACGCCCGGCAAGGGCTGGGGCCTGATCAATCTGCGGGACATCAAGAAGGTGAGTCGACGGGTTTAATCGTTCAGTGGAGCTAATGTGCATCGTAACAACGAGATTCACCTTTAATTCACTTCATTAAAGGTCAGTCTCAGGATTTGTTTGAAGCTTGTACAGGACACAAAGATCAAAACATCTTTGTTTGGTATTTTCTGGATGAGTACAAGCAGATTTTACAAGATCTGTAATAAAGTGTGTAAATACATGTTTTAGTCGCTTGAAATTAGATAAATAAGAGTAAGTGTAACATAGTTCAAGTATTCAGGGATCACATTACACATTCCTTTTTTTTTTTCTTTCTTTCATTAATACCGATGACAGGCGCTACAATTACGAACTTAAAGCGTCACACAAACTTCAAAGTGGTATAAATGGTACTTTAGAGGCACTTTAGCCAACACAAAAAAACACCTGGATCGTCGGAAGTCTCGCGGATCGGCTCCAGACATTTCAAGTCGTCGCTGGTCTGACGTCACGTTTCTCAAACAGGGCGAATTTGTGAACGAGTACATCGGAGAGCTGATAGACGAGGAGGAGTGCAGGGCGAGGATCAAGTACGCCCAGGAGAACAATATCACAGATTTCTACATGCTCACCATCGACAAGGTGAGCTGCAAAAACTGGACTTGGGGAAAATACTTATTTGCTCCGGAGAGTGTCGAGGTGCTGCGTTCTCTGCAGCAGCACCTTTTCTACTGGGAGCAAGAGAAACAGACTGGTATTGCATTGGGAATGTTGCATTACAGGCAACTGTAACATTACAGTAGTCAATACTACAAACGCAACCTCAGCTGTGTATATAGATGATAATGAGCAGTTGTATAAGAAACTGTTGAGTTAAAGAAAGGTGCAACAAGTCAGTAACTCGGATTCTGTTGATCTTCTGAAGGACCGGATCATCGACGCTGGTCCGAAGGGAAACTACTCTCGCTTCATGAACCACAGCTGTCAGCCCAACTGTGAGACGCAGAAGTGGACGGTGAACGGCGACACTCGGGTCGGCCTGTTCGCCGTCCGTGACATCCCCGTAGGTGAGACAAACGAGACTCCTCCTACTTATGAGATGCACGCCACATCGCCTTATCGAGGCAACTTTTCCTGATTGTGTTTATTCTGTTTTTCAGGTACTGAGCTGACCTTCAATTACAACCTGGATTGTCTCGGGAATGAGAAGACCGTGTGTCGCTGCGATGCTCCAAACTGCAGCGGGTTTCTTGGTGATCGACCGAAGGTGAGCGTCGCGCCTGCTGGGTTATGTCGACATTATGTAGAGGTTGCAGGTTCAGTTACATCAAAACCATTTATCCATCCCCGACTGTTAGAAATCATCCTGACCCGCTGTTTTTCTCTGCAGAACTCCAACGGCCAAACAGCCGAGCCAAAAGGGAAGAGGGTGAAGAGAAAGTATAAAAAGAGGAAATCTGAGGGAAAGAAGAAGTCTGACGACGAGTGTTTCCGCTGCGGGGACGGAGGTCAGCTGGTGCTCTGTGACAAGAAGACCTGCACCAAAGCTTATCACCTGTCCTGCCTGAACCTCACCAAGAGGCCCTTTGGTAAGAAACGCCTGAAATCAAACGCTGTCGATTACTAGCCTCAAAAATTGTCTTGGAAAAAGTCCATAAAAAGCATCAAATGTAAGTGTGATACCTGCAGATACCATGATGACATCTCAGCCCTTAAAGTTTAGAAAAATGTATTTAACCAGTGTTTTACTGCTTGTATCTGCATTTATTTAAATTCTGCTTTCGGCACGCTCAGTTTATTTATGACTTCAGATTCTGTATTCTGAACTCTGTTGTCCACATCGCTCGCCCTCCCTGCAGGACGCTGGGACTGCCCCT
>OMLP01007420.1:14587-25078 GCA_900302685.1 Spondyliosoma cantharus | reverse complement strand
ACCCCTAAAGGCTGCTGTGTGTGTGTGTGTGTGTGTGTGTGTGTGTGTGTGTGTGTGTGTGTGTGTGGCAAAGCCTTCCCACAAATGAGTCCAAAATCGAGAGACATGAGGATGGATAAAGACCAAGAGACAAGGGATGGGGTGACAGAGAGAAGTGGGTCAGGAGGGGTGCACAAGTGGGACAGGAGAGGCCAACCTGCCCCAGAAGTTATCACTCATTTCCAAACAAGAGAGAGAGAGATCGAGGGGGAGAGAGATACTGGAGGGGAATAAGGGGGGCCAGAGAGAGCTAATGAGTAGGAAAGGCCAGACTTCCCAGAAGTTATCCCTCATTTCCGTTATGCTTTTGTGCCACCACGGCCTCCCTTGGAGGGGCTCTGATGGCTATTGTTGGTGCCAGACTGGCAGCGGTTGATCAGTGACAATCTTCTATGAGGCTGGGGCCTCATGTAATTCTAGGGGTACTAAATATATTAAGCTAAACCACCACCATAGGTTTGGTTCTCCAAAAGACTAATGATACACATGTAACAATAACCATAAGATTACTAAATAGGATGGCACTCAGTAGAGTGCATACCTCCACCAACAGGTCCCTTTTATTCAACCAAGCCTAATCCAATATCAAATAAAACATATTTAAAATTACAAGATAAAGATCTTTACTCACATCTGCATAAAATAGTACCCACTCAATGATACATCGATTTTTTAAATCACAATCCAAGCATTATTCCCTGAGAAAGTTTATTCCCTACACCATGTTTTGCAATGTTCAGGAACAAGAGAAAAAACTCCAGGATGTTCCTTTATCCTGATCTGCATCAAAAGTTATTCTTGGCCGAGATTCATCCTCCATTCAAGTTTTGTGGAAAAACATTCTGTATTTTTGGGTAATCCTGCTGACAAACCAACAACAAACAGACACAGGTACAAACTTTACCTCTGGGAGGTAATTAAGTGTTTGGAAAAAAGCATATGAAGCTTTGCTTTCGGTACCTGGTGTGACCCCCCTGAGCGGTGATAACTTTAACCAAGCGTTTTCTTTAAGCGGCCACATCAGCATGGAGGAATTTTGGCCCATTCCTCCTTAAACACTTACAACTCAAATTGTTAGACTTCCTTACATGAAGTACCCTAATAAGGTTTTCCTGCAACATACCAAAGGCCTTTGGTGGACAGGTTTCTGTGTTTGTGCTCATCGTTTTACTGCATGATCGGTCTTTTGTCAAGCTTCAGTTTACAAACAGAAACCCTGACATTGTCATGTAGAATTTGCTGGTATTGTCAAGGATCACAAGCCGCACTGGTCACAAGACTGCAGAACAGTCTCGATCCATGATGCTGCCACCAACGAGCTTCACAGCAGGGATGAGGTTCTTATGCTGGAATGCATTGTTTGGATTCCCGCGTAACACAAAACTTCTCATAAACCCCCCAAATCTCAACTGTCTACAAAAAAAAACATTCTTCAAACAGACTTGGTTCACTCAAGTGAGCTTCAGCAAACTTCAGATGGGCAACATGTTCTTTTTGGAGAGTAGTGGCTTTTTCCTTGCTATCCTGCCATACACACCATTCTTTAGTATTTGTCTGATGGGGCACTAATGAACAAGATACATCCTTAGTTGTTACCCTGGGATTCTTTGTGACCTCCCTGAGTATAAAAGGCCTTGGTCGTGTTTTTTGTAGGATGACCATTCCTGGGGAGGCTAACAATAGTGTTTGACTTCCAACATCTGCCTGGTAGTGGATTGGTGTAGGCCAAACTTCTTCTCTAGCCCGGTGACCATCAATAACCTTTTGTCTGAGTTCTGCAGAAATCTCCTTTGGTCGAGGCTTCCATAACACTTCAGCAAACCCGTACGGTGAAGATCAGACTCTTATAACAAAAGACCCAGCTTCAAATTGCCAGATGGAAGCGGTTGGCCTACCTTTTGTTGAGCTTCAGTCTAAGAACAGATAGACTGTCGTTGGCCTGTAAAATTTCATTGTACAATCAAGAATCCAGCAAAACAACCCCATTCTAAGTCATGCCACCACCGAGCTTTAAAGTTTGGATGAGGTCTGACCACCAACAAGTTTTGTCTAAATCTCCTTTTATCACCTTCTCCAACCCTGTGTATTTATTATTGAACAACTGTCAATCATTTTTATATAAAATGTATGATGAAGTTTTGTGGTTGTAAACCAAGTTGACTTTATATTTCTATAGATCATCTTTCTTGGTAGAAAAATGTAGATAAATCCTATGTTGTCTGATTTAAGAGATACTGTATTATGGTAACATATCAGATGTACACATATCTACGCCTGAAATACCTCATCGACAGTTTTCATGTCCACAGTGTTTTTCTTCTGTTTGGATCTCTTTATTAACCCCATTTCTGTGGATCTATTCTCATGGCCCGGCAGGCTATCAACAAAAATTCAGCTTATTATCTTTATCATCCGCCACTATCTCTCTCTTTCATGTCATTTTCCACTTAAACCAATCTCATAAGAAAGACAATTAAGGCCCTAAAACGAGACGGCAATGTTTAAAACAAATCAGAGCAGGAGCGAACTCGACTGTTTGACACAATTAAATCAGCGAGCTGAGGGTACCATCTATATTTCATACCATTTGCACTCTGAAACCAGCATTTCTTACAACTCCATTTAACCACATGAGATTGTTCTTGTGAACAGGAGGAGGGTATCCTATTGTTGTATATGTCATGTTCAGGAAAGGTGCAGCTGGAGCGGCTATATATGCTGAAATGTCATAGCAATCAACTGGCCGTCAAAGGGGTAATTTGACATCTGATTTGGCAGCCGGGTGGTGGGTAAGGGAATATATGATGTGACTGAGAGATACTTGGTAAATGAAGGCTCAGTAAGAAAAAAACTGGGAGGCTGACACAGATCTACTGCAGACGGACTGCAATGACCAGCAAATACAGACAGACCGCATTATTTACAGTCAAGTAAATATTAAGACAGATCCACAAACAGAAAGATAGATGCAGGCTGTATTACTTTAAGAGTTTAGGCTGAGAGCAAGACAGACAAAAGGCCAGGCCGCCGTACAGTGCAGACACACAGACAGGTTGGTGTCACGGAGAGCTGATGGATAGGTTTGACTGACAGGCAGACAGACAGGTCTGTGGCAGCCCAGTCAGTCCCATTATGGCGCAGGGGTGTTCCCTCTACAGTGGAAGCTGTCACTCCTCTATCGCTCAAATGACAAGCCACTCTAGCCGGGGACGCGCCGGCAACGGGCTGAGAAAGCATGTCATCTTTTTCTTTTCTTCCCCCTCTCGGCGATGTCTCGCTCGATAAAGGAGCAGCCGCCAGAACAATAGGAACGACGGACTAGAAAAGGACAGAGAAAGACAGAGAGATGGGGGAGAGGGCGAGAGGGAGAGAGCGAGACGGGGCGTTTTGACATCTGAATTACATTTCTATCGCCTCAGACACGAGAGAAGAATGGAGGAAAGAAAGGAAGAAGGAAGGAGGGAGGGAGGGAGGCGGGACAGCAAACCATCACTTAGATGTTTATTTTAACTTCACTGTATTTGGCTGGCATCTAAAAAACTCAAACCTCTGTGCCTGTGACATGTGCTCTTTGAATATGGCTGCAAGGAAGGAGCGTGCGGAAAAGTGATATTCGTGTTATTTGACAAGTGCAACAAACGCAGGGGGGGATTTGGTTTTGGAAGCAGTTTTTCGAGAATCGCAAACTTCAAGAGTTTTCTTTCGCACACTGCGATCTACAAATACCACACATGAGGCCTGACAAAAGGGACACTGCAATCTGACAAACATGACAGCAGGCTCTGAAGACTGACGCCCGGAAGATGACTGAGAGGAGATATCTGACACCACCTGTACCATGCACGACAAGATTTCTTCGCTCTGATACAGCAAAAAAACATTTCTCCTTCATATCAAGTGCTGCATAACATCGGTTCATGCGGCGCAGGAGAACAATAAAAGCCAAGGGGGTAAAGAATGAGCCTCCATCTATTCACTTATCCAGAAGACACTTTCACCCCCTTTCGCATCTTATTATCCCATTGCAAGCTCTCCTCTCATACTTTTAACTTGTCACATATCTGTACTTGTGTGTGGAGCCTGGGGTGTGTGCACGTGCATATGTAAATGTGTGTGTGTGTGTGTGTGACACCCAGCCCTCTATAACCTCATTAGAATCTTTCAGGTCCCGCTGTGCGCCCATCCACACACACTCACAGTGCTTTGATTTCCCAAAGTCTAAAGATGTCAATCACCTGCCTCCCCTAGTCAGAGCAGGGGAATGCACACACACTGGCGCACACGCACGCACGCACGCCCCGACCGCGTGCGCACGCACACACGCATGAGCTATCCATCAACGTCCTCCTCCCACTCCCCTCCGTCTCTCTCTCGCTCTCCCTCGTCACTCCCCCTCAGCCATTCCACTATTTGAGAGTAATTTCATGTGCCAGCGTGGTGCATAATACACTTTTAATGGACAACTAATTCTCTGCCATTACTTCGTCAACATGATTACGGGATCTGCCGCTCGCAATCCTGAGAAGTTGGGCCCAGGCTTTTTAAATATACACAAGACATTAATGTCTCTCTATTCAGCTTTACATCAGGGGATGTCAGCCATTTACATAATGCTGCCATTGAGGTCTGTGACAGCCTCTCTCTCTCTCTCTTTCTCTCTCTCTCTCTCTCTCTCTCTCCCTCCCTCGCTCACTCTCTCTCTCTCTCGCTTGCCCCGGCTCTATTTTTCGACATGATTTCTTTCCACAAAGGGCCTCAGAGCACTGCCTTTTCCCTTCTGCCGCTCTCTCTCTTCTCTCCGATGAATGCTTGCACTTTCCACCAATGTCATGGAATAGAGGGGAAAGAGAGAGAGAGGGAGAAAGAGGGAGAGAGAGGGGAGTAAGGATTAGGCGAGGCTGGTTTTTCTAAAGGGGTATGAATGGGGAAAGTTGCCTTTCCATCACCTGTACAAAGACAGGATATCAGAGAATAAAAAGGGATGAGTGTATAATTTGACCACTTAAACGACTAGTTCATTAGGCCTGTCAGGATAGCACTTCTCTGCCTGTCGGGAGGCACGACAGATATGCAAATCTGTTCTCCGTGGAAGTCTCCGTTCTGCTCTTGCTTTCTGGTTTTTGGAAGAAAAACGCAGTAAAGCAAATCAGAGCTTTAAACCCTTTTGCGGCGCAGACATGTTTGCGTTCATAGATTTTTAAGAAGGGATTAATCAGATTTGATGATGATAGAACAGCCAAGGGAACATCAACTTAGTGGACAAAAAGTTAAATATCTGATTACTCGGTCCTGTGAATGAAAACAGTGCCGAGAGGTGTTTGCAGTCAGGTTAATCTTTTCGTGTCTGTGTCTGTGTTTAAGAGAAAGGCCGATTAATTGAGAGGCAATTCTGATTTACGGCAATGTAGCAAAAATATCTTTTGAGACAGATTTTAAGAGAAAAGCTGCTTAAAATCCATATTGAAAATACTGAAAATATTAAAAACAGCAAGAGCCGTCGGGGTTCACAAATCGCTAGGAGGGGTAATAATAATACAGTACACGCATACACAAACACAGCACACTGATGACAAAGGAAACACATTCTGTGTGATGGCAGGAAGTTCAGCCAGTGTCTGAAGTCCAACACTGAACATAATAAAAGCCTCCGTCCGGTTTCGGGTACCTTTTAGCCTCGGTGCAGAGCCTTGCGTGTGGTGTTTGTACAGTGGGGTCTCCGGCTAAATCAAAGCCACCGAGGCTGTTATTGTCTCCACAGGGACATTTCCTATTGAGCACTGTTTGATGTATGAGAGTGGGCTACTATTGGCCACAAGGGCCAAATACAGGAAGTTGTCTTTCATGTTGTCGGACGCCATTTTGTCAGGTCAAGGCTGGTTTATGAGTCTCTCAGGAGCAGTGAGAGATGAACAGAATTGTGAAAAGTGTTACTGTATGCCACCCAGAGAAGAGAGACGATTTAATCTGACGATTTGAAACTGTTTTTCTACATTTTGTGTTCTTCACAGCGGTAACCCCAAAATCTTAGCAAGTGTAATTGTCAAAATGCCAGTCAAAAATAGCTCTTCTGCTTAAAACAAGACACAGTCATCTGGAAAGTAACATTTCACTGAGATAAGGTAAATTGGACCTTTCACCTCTTCCGTTCCACTGATTTGGGTTTTGCTAAACAGCTGCATTTGGTAAATTAAATACAGGCAGACCGGTTCTGTTGAAATTAAATTTGCTAAACAAAAAACTAATAATAATTGTAATAATTGCAATAAAAAAAGTAATAGAGATTCCCAGCTACACACTGTTATCGACCGAAGTATCATGTAACTTGTTTTCCGGTGTATACAATGCATACTTGACATGGACAAGGCAGCTCTTTGACCAAAAGTGATGGAACCGCATGAGAATGTTGGAGCTGGCACTGTACTCTGAGCAGTAATTGCCTCTAATGGAAAGACATATTATAGCAAGAGAGTAGGAAGGCCATATACCAGTTTAAGATTGAGAGTACTTTTCTTTAGAAAATGGATGAAAAAGCCTCAGAAAAAGACTGTGTGTGTGTGTGTGTGTGTGTCTGTGTCTGTGTGTCTGTGTGTGTGTGATGCACAGTTGGAGGGGTTACATTGACTACCATAAGGTGGGCAACAGGTGTGTGTCCAGATGTCCAAAGAGCTCTGTTTATATGTGTGTGTGTGTGCGTGCATGTGTGTGGTAGTAATGGTCTGGTATGGTCTGTAATTTGCCTCTACTGCCACCATCAGAGGCAGTGCTGTACTCACCATGGAGGCACGCACAAGGACACGTGCACACCCACACACACACGTTAGTTAGCCGCCTTTGTCGGACAGAGAAGAAAACATACATGCAGCATAGAAACAAGACTATGAGTCCATAGCGATGCCAGCAGCTCTGTGGGGCTGCACTGAGACTGTGCTTTGAGGTATAATATCTTGATAACTCAGGTTGATTGCTATGAAATTTGATGAAAAAGTGATATATTTGGTTCAGCAGGGCCTGATGAAGACTGAGTCAAAACGCACAGGTGCATCCACCCGCAAATGTAGGTGAGGTTATAGACCTAATCTGTTTTCATCTTGTGCAATCATCAAATGTTGAAAACGTGTCTATAGTATAGTGTAGTAAGAAGCTTATTGGGGCAGGGCGATGTTGAAGTCACGACGAGGGAACCAGGGCAATGCTAACCTCCAGGTTAGCCTACAAAAGTACGTCATCCCTGCAGCTCTCTATTAGGATTCATCCTCGAGGCACCTATTGTGTCCGTGAACAATTTCATCGTAATGGATATATTGAGGCCATGTGCCTCTGGGGGTTTATAAATTATTGTTGCTGAGAGAGTAAGGTGCAGATTTCTATCACCGGCGCTGCTTCAAGTCCCCTAAAAAAGCAGCACTGGACATACTTTCATTGATCAGCGGCCTGGAGCGCTGCCGAACAAGGTGCCCGCCTCAGAAGTAGAGTGTGTTTCTTCAGATGTGGCGGAGCTGATGAGGTTGTCCTGGGTGTGTGCTGTTAATGTTGTGCAGTCTGTCTCTGCGCAGACAGTCTTGGCCTGTACTGCGGCTGTTCTGTGTAGATATATTACGAAATGGATCCAATTTTTTGTCAAGATATTTCAGTCCGGACCAAAACCGATTGACCAAACAACTCACCAACATGTCCATCCTTGACCACTGGTGCAGCTCAAATAGTAAAAACCGGCAATGATTGTGACTTGTGCTCCGTGCTTCCTGGCTGTTAAAGCTCAAATAAAGACTGATTCAAGTTATAATACATGGCGAACACAATCCCTTGATCCTGTGCTTACTCAATCTACAACTTAATTATAGTTGTTAACAGTTTTAAAAAATTAAAGTCATTTGAATCCATTTGAAAACGTGTAAAATGACGACATTCTGTGAGTGACTTTTTGTCCCTCCACTACAAAAGTAAAGCTTCCGAATAATCAAAAAAAAAGTGTCACTTGCGGCACTTTTCAGTGGCACCCATGTGAAATACTAATTGATATAAACATTCAATCTCACAAAATGAATTTTATAATGTGACTGCTCATATAATATTGTTTTGACTTTGAATGCTCAGCGTCGGCGTCTCAGAGTCGGAGACAGTGACAGGTAAAAACACATGCTATATATGATAACAGACATTTCAATGAATAGCTGAACAGTGCCATTAGAGAGGTGAGGGGTGTGGAGCTATGCAGATCACAGAGCAATAGAAAGATGATATTGCTATTACCAAGTGTTGACACATGAGATTGCATTTACATTTTCATCCAATGGAAACCTAAACACAGACTGTTGTTTGTCAGAGTTAGCCACAAGTTGTGAATACCAAAACGGTAATCAATATGTAGAATAATAACTTTTGTGAAATTGCATTGTAAAAACATGAAAAAACTCTTAACGCCTCACCCCTTCTTTACTCCCCCAATCTCATCTCTCTTTGTCTCTCCTTTCTCTCCTCCCAAGGCCCTTTTTGCTGCTGACTCTCATCCTTCACTTCCTCCCGCTTTTCATCCAACCCGCTCTCACTCTCTGGCGCCTGAATAGGTTGTCGGCGAGAGACTTCTCTGTGTTGTGTTTCGTGTTGTCAATGGCAATGGCGTTATCAATTAGTGCAGCAGTGGGAGCCCAATTAACAGCATCAAACAGCTAATTAATAGAGCTGTGTGAGTTAGTAGCGCACAACAGCACGCTGCATGACTCTAAGCTAGCGCAGCCACGTTGTAGCATGAGCACACTGCAGGGGAGACGGGGCTGTACGGTAGCGCATAGTCTTGTGTGCACACGCTGATCGCACATAAACATGCACGTATAGATACATGCACTGTGCATGCACATTCATTTACAAAGGCAAATGTGCCAATTTATCTAGAAACAATAAACACAAATCTGCAAGAGAATACGCTCACAGATATATAGAGAGAACGATGACAACGAGTGATGGATTAGAGAAACTAAGCAGGAAAACACTTTCCCTTGTTTTGTTAATAATAAGAGGAGCAGGTCGAACACCACAGCACAGCTACAGAGATCACAACAAATTAGGAGGCTTAATTAACAAGTGAAATCAGTTTCTCAGAACCATACGATCGTCTGGTATAAACTATATTGTGCTGATCCTGTGACAAGAGGTTTGTTATCTCTTCTTCCCGTCCTGGCTGACATGACACTGACTGCGTCAACATGCACCCTTCATTTCCACTATTATTACGAATATGACGATTTCATACAGTACACTGAACCGTCACCTTGACTGGGTTTGTACAGTATAGGAAACAAAAATGTGTTTGGAATAAAGTTCACAACTCAACAGAACTTTTACACATCAAATATACACATCACACACATTTACACATCAAAGCAAATATGTGACAAATTACATCCATAAAACGGCATGCTGGGCAACTGGAAAGTCGGGACAACTTCCCAAATAGAATATTCAACGGACCAAACAATTGATAATTAGTAATCAAACCTGAGTGGGACAAGTGTGCATTTGTGTCGGATGACATAAGTGAGGAGAGTCGGCACTCTTGTTTCCTATCAGGGCTCATTGGCACAGCAGGGCTTCGGAGGAACCAGGCCAGCAGCTGCAATAAGTAAAGTGCTCAGCTTTTGCCTCTACAGCTGGGCACTTGTTTCAATCAGCTGGCACCGAAGGGCACCGACTGCACTACAGATAAATGGCTCACTCACCTGCATGGCTGGGATCCAGGTGAGACTGGGTTTTACCACTCAGAGAGGATGTGCACAGGTAATCACAGATATGATACGATACACACGGGTAAACCCAGCTAAGACAATGAGAAAAAGAAAGAAAGAAAGAAAGAAATACAGTGTATGAACATGCAGGGCGACAATAAGCTGGCTCTTCTGAATCATGCCAATATTTTGAGGGCTTCCAATATTTTCAGCACACACTTCAGCTCAATCCATTGGAGCCAATAACAAAAAAAGAGAACTCAAGGCTAGTAGGCTCTCGACAGATGACAGTCTGCCAGGGCCAAAGGCTAGAATCGAGCCGGAGCGAGAGGATGCTCCTTCTGCAGAATAAACCCCGGCCATAACCCTGAAGCTCAGAGTCTAAACTCATTGGGTGGAGAAGTGGCTGCGATTATGGTGAGTAGGGGGGGCAAACACACAAACACACACAGTTTTACAGGCAAAGACAAATAGGAATTAATTAGAAAACTATATGAAGTATGCCACCTCCTTTACTCTTATTACCTAAAGTTCAACATTCACTATTTAAGAAATGCTCTCTCTCTCTCTCTCTCTCTCTCTCTCTCTTATATACACACACACACACACACACACACACACACACACACACACACACACACACACACACACACACATTCTCTCTCTTCACTGACTTTCATTTTCGTGTTAAGTTTGACAAGAGGAGTGTGAAGGATCAGCAGGCCTAATACAC
>OMLP01007418.1:2709-15759 GCA_900302685.1 Spondyliosoma cantharus | reverse complement strand
GGTTGGATTCATTTGAATGCTTAACTTGAATATCTCACGTCTTCATCCTGAAAACCAGTATAATCTTCTACAACCTGATCCTGTGCACCTTTTATTTTCAATATATAATGGGTTAAATTGCAATAAGTGCAATATAATATTCATAATTGTGTTTTTATTAGTGTATAATCATCTGTAACCAAGAGTGGTTGCATTTGTTTGTTTGTTGTTTGACCTCAGAATGAGCCCCTTGTATCTACAGAGGGAGCATAAATGTTCAGTAATGCTTATTAGTTACTGCTCTGAGCTGAAGGGTAAATGTTCTCATTACGCATAGTGTTGTTGACATGTCACAGCAGAAACACACAGGTGTAAGTGATAATATTAATTAGAACTGCATTACATTTAGGTGCTTCAGTTCCAGCTCTCTGGTAGTCTTTAATGTTATAAGCTGCACTTGTGCTTTTCCTGCAATGACAGGTGAAAATGTCCGCTGTGAAAAAATATCTAAGTTGAAACGTCATAAAAATGCTTTTCTTTTGTAAAAATGATGGTAAAAATTCAGATATAGCCCAAAAGTACAAATCACAATGCCTTAGGAGGCTTTAAAATCAGTAGTTTATGACACCCCCTGTCCTTCAACCCTCAATTTGATTAAGGGAACCTCCCCAGGATGGATGGACATGAAATAGATGTACAGAACAGACCGACAAAGTCACAGAATATTCAGACTACAATGACGACATTTCTGATATATTTCGATTATAAAATATACGTGAAGAATGTGTATCCAGGAGGACAACACACAACTGTACAAAGACAGTACAGAATAAAGTAGGAAAACAACATCTTTACTATTCAAACTGATCAACTTTATTGTTTTTGTTAATATACGGTCATTTTGAATTTGAACATGAAAGTCGTTCCCATTCTTGCTTCATATACAACTTCAGTTGCTCAACAGTTTGGGTTCTCCTTTGTCGTTTATTGTGCTTAATGATACGCCACACATTTTCATTAGTAGACGTGTGGATTGTGGACAGACCAGTCTGGTGCCTAGACTCTTTTACTATGAAGTCACACTGTTGTAATGTACAAGATGTGGCCTTGCACTGTCTTGCAGGGACATCTCTGAAAAAGACGATGTCTAGATGGCAGCATATGTTGTTCTAAACCTGTCTGTACCTTTCAGTATTAAAGGTGACCTCACAGAAGATACACATGTCATGGACACTAACACACCCCTTTATCATCACAGATACTGGCTTTGAACTTTAAGCTGATGGTTGGTCCTTTTCCTCTGCACACTCTGTCAAACTCAGATGAGCTTCGGCAGCCTTCCTGGATGTTGATATACTGCTGATATACTTTTACTTTGCATCCTAAAGATTTAACTTAATTTGCAGATGTAACGCCAAACTGTGTTTACAGACAATGACTTTCCAAAGTGTTCCTGAGCCCATGTAGTAATATGCTTAGCACAAACATGTTGGTGTTTAATGCAGTACCGCCTGAAGGATCGAAGGTCACGGGCATTCAGTGTTGGTTTTCGGCCTTGGCCCTTACATGTGGAGATTTCTCCACATTCTTTGACTCATCTGATGATATTATGGATTGTAGACAGTGAAATCCCTAAATTCCTTCCTAAATGTGTTGAGAAACATTGTTCATAAACTGTTGCACTATTTGCTCGCACAGTTTTTCACTCAGTGAGGATCCTCGGCCCATCCTTAATTGTGAACGACTGAGCCTGTCCAGGATGCTCCTTTCATACCCAATCGTAATACCGTCATCTGTTTCTGTCAGCTCAGGTGATCAGGGACATCTTTGAGGAGAGAGAGCATTTCAGCCTCTCATAAATTTGAAAATTGATAAATGTCATTATACAAGAATGGCCTACTTAATGTTTTGCAGTGAGTTTATACTGTGTTATAAATTATTACTATTGTTATGATTAGTTAGTGGAAATGTTTTAACTGTGGCACCGGCTGGACTGAAGACATACCAGAGACTTCATGAGTCCTTGTGGTGTAAACATCCATAAACTTTATGTATAGATTGAGTTTAAACAGATTTTAGTGAAGCATAGTTGTATCTTCTTTAAACATTATAACTACAGAACTGTTTTGCTTTCTGGCAGTTTGGCAAGTAAATTGCTTTTTTACATTGGAATTATGCCACATGTGGACATGGATAAGTTGATGTCAGTGTGTGTTAAAGAGGCTCAAGGCTCTGACTTTATGCACTTTTTTGTGCATTGTGTCATTCACAAATCCTGTGAAACAGTCTGTGATTATGCAGTGATTAAAAACAAAATTCCTGCTATTTGCCAATTTAGGGGTATTTTTCTTCTTCGGTTACACAGACATTGTGATGTATAACTGTCTTGCCATGTTTCAAGTATCACAGAATCGCTGTATTGTGATAGTATCATAAGTTAGCTAGAATAGCAAGTAAGACAGCAAGTTAAGCTAACTTACAGCCATTTGTCTGGTTTCACCTACTCTCTGAAGCTGTCATTTCTACGGCGTTGGCCTGAAGGAAGCTCGGTACAAACACTGGGGTGTTAACGTTGGGAAAAAACGACTTGCCATCAATGTTGTTGAGGGTTGCTGAACCAGTTGGAAGGCCAGGCGTGGCTACGCGAGTCTCAGCATCTTCCTCCAGCTTGCAGGAATCTGGGGCTGTCTCTCTGGGGTCCATTGCTCTTTTTCACATAGTTGACAAGCTTACCAACGCCAGGGAACCTTTCTGTTAAACATGTTTAGTTGCTGGTGGCTTTCAACAGATTTGTAAAAGTTATCATTGTTTTGCTAAGCCTTGCTTTGGGAAGTACATGGCTCCTGTATCCCGAAAGAAGTGGTGTTCAGCTGCTGCGCGTCCTGCAAACACCACTGGAGGGCAGCACTGGGCTTCTACTGTACCACTGTACTGTCCACCATCACTACTTCTTCTGCTGTGTGATTGTTGCATGAATGTTATAAATTCTAGGCAAACTAGATTCAAAGGTGCATATGACCGCCTACTGTCACTATCATCGAACTACAAAAAGATGACAAACTTAACTTTGTTGTTGTTGTTTATTTTAATATCTCTGAACATGAGAAAAATACCACATTGCGTATAAATATAATAAATACATCAACAGCCACAGCACAAGATGGCCAGTGTAACATTCAGAAGTTATATGAAGTTAAAAGTCAATAAATAAATCAAAAATACCTTAAATAACATTGACAGGATCAGGGAGCTGTACTAAGATGTGTCTCTTCCTTTTATCGTTCACTCCTTGGCATCAGTTACTCCCCCAGAGGAGATTGCAAAAGTGGCCTCGTTCTCAGGCATATCAGGACTAGAAGGAGAGATAAAAGACAGTGAATTATGAGTCCCAAGTGTTCAAATAAAAGTCCAAGTTGTCGGTGAGGTGTCTCATGCGATATTGAGTCAATAATCAAGTTTAAGCAACCACTTTTAGTTCTACTCATACACAGACCATTATTTTCAGTTGATATGCTTACAAAGCTTCTCCTGACAGTTTATTCAAAATCCACATACAATATTGTATCTAGTTTACGCTGTATAGTTTGTAATCCATCATTGTTTTGCTTTATTTTAAAAAGTAAATTTTAGAAGTCAAAACAGAAGTTTAGTTTTCCTTTACTCAAATTTATTGACTGTAAAGGTTATTTTGAATATGCTGATTGTATGATTTAGAGTGTGTGTTTTTATATTTTCTATCTTCACATGTTGTATCAAAAGATCTATTCCGGTATGGAAAGCCCCTCGTCAGTTTGTTTTGCTGATGTTTATCTGACCTGATGGTAACAGGAAGTAAAACTTGATAGACATGACAGACATTTCCAAGTATATTTCGTCATTATTTTACACAATAATTTGTGCGTTATGACTCACTAATCATAAAATGTTGCTTCATGACTATTATACACAAAAACTGCCAACTACCTGTCAAATATTTTGGCAATCCTCATCTCTCCACGGCCCTTCCTCAAGCTGATCCGTGTGGTGGAGGCATGAGCCAGGATATGTCCTCCAATTGGTTTCTTGGGATCAGCTTGAAACCTAAAACAGGAACAGAATCAAGAAAAAACATCCTTTTAGAGCCAAAAACAATGTTGCCCCCAATGCGTCAACAACAAAACAGAATTTTAATTACAAATGTATTCAGACGGAGATCAGTTTCCATCTCTTACGTCATTCCTGCACCGGGATCAGCTGTCATTTGGTTGGTGACGAACACTGCTACGTTGTACTCTAAAAAAACAGAAATGAATGCTAATAAGATACATGAGCAAATTCTTAAAATAGTTGTCTTTATTAAGGACATTCCTCTTTAATACTTTGAAACCACCATATTTATAAGCCAGATAAGATATATGACTGATTGTTGGTGGATTTCACATAAATGCACATAAGTACTCTCATAGGTCAGACCTTCAGAGATCTTCTGCAGCCTGGAGAGCATCTGTGCCAGTTTCTGCTGCCGCTCAGCCAGCTCACCTCGACCAGAGAAGTCTACTCTGAACAGAGCCATGATGGAGTCGATGATCTACAAAGGACAGACAAGAGGGAGACAGAGAGGCTGAGAAAGTCAGGAAAGACTCCCTGTTTCTTAAAATGTATTTCTGTTGTTATATACTTATATACTACTACTACTTACTTATATTCCCTTGATAAAAACAAGAAAGTGACAATTGTCGCTCCCTAACAGTTTCACACAGTAAATGACTAAAATGGAGGGCGAAGTACCAGTAATACCAAAGATATGATGAATATGTGAAAACATGGTTTTAGAATCCATTCTTTTACTCACCAACAGTTTGAACACTCCTCCTTCCTCGTGGAATTTGGCTGCTACGAAGTCCAACAGCTCCATCTGATGTTCACCTGAAAGGCGAGCAACACAAAAGTTAAATGCATCAGGGACAGTGCTTCATTACGAACTGCTCTGCCTTTGCACGCCACAAATGTGTCAATGTTTACTGGGCTGAATGAATTGTATGTTCATACTGGTATAGGCCCTGGCGTAAAGCACGTTGTCCAGCACAGCATCATGGTCCACATTAAACCTGTCAGCTATGTCTCTCAGTCTGTCTGGACGACTGGATCCAGACAGGTACAAGTTAAGGATAATGTGAAACAGAAAAACTAGAAGAAAGCCTTTGAATAAAGTATTTGGTTGTGAGGATACAATGTGTGCTCTGTGTCAATGAAGATGACTTTCCCGCCTGAGTAGCCGTCCTCGCCTGGCAGCTGAGCAGCGACTGGACGAAAAATAACACAGAATTTGTGTCACTCATTCTATATGAGATGTACAATGTTGTTTCTTCAATCCACTCTGAAGCAGCCATTTCCAAAAGGCTCCTTACTCACCACAGAGCGTGTGCGACAGCTGGGTTTTCCCTGTGCGGAACTCTGCGGGAAGAAATAATGTTGGGAGTTTTGAGCCAGCGGTGCAAACTATTACAATTGTCCAATCATATGCAGTATATCGATGACATCTCCTCACCACCGAAAGCCTCCGTGATAGCCATGCTCTCTATACCTCCACCCAAAAGTTTACTGCAGAGATAAGAGATATAGTGTATGTTGTAACATCGTTGCTGTTATTTTCATATTCCATGCCAAAATATCTTCTGGTTAATCTGAGTCACATTGGCATTTCAAGAGCCAAACAGATTTGATGGTAAAACTGAAGTTCCACACAACATTTCTAAGTGTCAGTGTATCTAGTAGCGGTCCTACAGTCCTACAGTCTACATGATGTCAACGTGGAGCGTAAATCTTAACTCAAACTCCTGGCTCCCAGTTGTGATGTGGAACACCTCCTTCCTCTTTGCACTGTACTCAAAGGCGGTCTGGAAACCAACATTCTATAATGTAAAGAAAATCACCTCATACATAAAATGCTCTCTAAATTATTTTGATAACCTTATTTCTAATTCACTCTTAAGACAGTCGAAAACTCAATTTTACCAGCATCTTCCCAGCAGCCTCCTTGATTTTTTCCACTTTTGCCTCTGACAGGCCCTTGATGTTGCACAAAGCCTTACGAGTCGTCATCTGGATCCCTTTCACAGTGCAGATCCCCACTGACTTCATCTTTTTTATGTCTGCCATGTTCTGTAGTCACAGGTGGGGAGGGACAGAGGGATGCTCACACAAGACAACTGACATTTGATCTGACTGGACACAGTGAATTTTAAACATAAACCAAACTACACCTCAAATGTTGAATGAATGACAACTTCAATTTGAGGGTACAAGGTGTTCTCTGTGCCGGTTACTCACAATCCCATGTTTCTGTAGGAGGTCAATGTCTTGGAAGAAGGACTCCTGTTAGGATCAGAGGAAAAGAAATTCTATATAAGATAGATAGATGAGTTGAAGAAAAGAATACAGCTTTTGCCTTGAAAACATCCCTAGCATAATTAACCACACAATTATCACAGAAGTGTAAGCTGACACACTACCTGTCTACCAGCGTGGGTTTGTACCTTAATTCTTATTTTAAGTAACAAAGCGTATTTTCTTTTAATGAAAGGCCACTGCAGATTAGCAGCAAGTTAGCAAAAATTCATGAAAATACTAAACAGCTATAACTTCTTAACTTAGCCTTACCTCATCATCCTGTAAACCAGTGACCTCCTCAACAACCTGATCCTCTGCAGCTTTCATTTTCGACATAGTATGGGTTAAACTTTGAAAATCAAATGTATTTTGGTGGTTCGGTTAGTTTCCTCCAGTCAATAAGCAAGAGTCTTCAGCCAAGGTCAGCTACTTTAGCTAACTTTCTAAATGTGCTAACGCTAAATAGCTATTTTAGCTAGCTATACTCTGGTCTTTCAACTGCACACAAATAAAAAAGAAAGCAAAGTCACTCAATATATCATATCTAAAACTCGAATTGTTCAATTACGTTATCTGGGAAACGACAGAATCTCAAGATAATGGTTAAACAAATAAACTATTACACTATTACATTAAACAGTAAAATGCTCCTTTGTGTCCTGAACCGCTTGAGCGAGGCAACTGGCGGGAATTCGTGGTTTTGTCCCATTCACTTGCAGTCGGAAATCACAAAGTCATCAGTTGGGCGAACATAACCCATGAATGTGTCATGATATAACCATGAATGACCCAACACTTGCAAATACCGACACTGACGACGCACTTTGACATGAACAACTCCTGAAAGTCTTATATTGCAGGTTTAAATTTTCTAAAATACTCATGAGTCTCTACTCTAGGCCTTTGAGCTGAATAGAGCTGTGAATGCACCATTACACACTGGCATTGAAAAGGTGTGCGTGGATATTTTTATTTTCTGGACTCTTTGTATAGTTTGATCATGTGTGTGCTGCATTCTGGATATGGTTTATACTAATTCGTGATGTATTGTAAACCCATGGGGGCTGGACATAGTTGTATGCATGACACAATACTAACTTCAGCTTTATCACCTTTTTAAATATTAATGTTGATTATAACTGCACTACATTTGGACAATCCAGTTCCAGCTCTCTGGTAGTGACAATCGGTAATTAATTGTCATTTAGTTGCACCCACTCTGTTCCTGTTGTGGTAGATCAAAATGCTCCTCCTGTAAAATGGTGTATGGCAAGTCTAAATTCTACTTTGAAACTACACAAATATAATCATCAGTCACGATTTTATAAAAATTCAGTGAAACCATCATTTTTCAGTCCCATACACCCATTTTAGTATTAGGAAACAGCTTAAAAAACATTGCTTACTTTATTATGGTATAATCATTTAATGTGGTCATTAATTCATAATTCCTTAAAGCTTTATGGGCAGTTTCATTTGAGCGAATGCACAACACACAAGCTAAAAAGAAACACTTGACTTTCTACTTGATTTGGTGATTTTAATTACTGCAGTCATGTTGAACACAAAACAGAGACAAGGGTTTGCTTACTGAATAGAGGTAAGAGATCGTAAATTGTCACATGGATGACAACAGAGAATGAACGTTCTCTTAAGACAGGACGTGTAACTGTAATATTCAAATCTTCATCAGCCACCATGACCACATTTTTCCATGCATGACATGTTTCCTGTCCTGAAAAAATAAAAGTTGTATTTCACATATTTTCAATGGAAAAGGACACAGCAGTGACTGGACAGCAATGAATCTGGTGTTGCTGTATATTACAAATCACTGTTTAAAACTACAGAAATATAAGAAAAAACAATAACTGTGGCATGTTTGACGTGAGAGGCATTGCACTATGACATTCCCTCCATCCATAGTACACCAGTGAACTGAGTCTACAGGTGCTATTCTGTAGACCACATTCTTATCAGTAATTATCGTCTACAGTATGTTCCACAATGCATCGGACATGTTTGTCAGATAATTTAATAACAAAATTCTCCACATCAAAGTGGCACCAGCAAGCATCACAACATTCTTCAGACTGCAAACACCAAGACATACAATTGATAACCATAATTTTTTTTTCTTTCAATTTATCCACCTGTACCTGCTATCCCCTAGAGAACACATGTTGATATAAGTATTTATTTTTTAAAAAAAGAGGACAAAATGGAAGCAGTGCTCCTGGAAATAAGTCTCTGCATGATGTTGGAGTTAGGAGAGACAGGGAGAAAGAAGTGTTAGAAACGCATCACATTCTCCTCCTCCTCCAATCCCATTAGACAATCCAACATGTTGGAGTGATCCTAATGTTGCGCCTCTGACACAACTTTGCTTCTTTTTATTTTAACTGCAGCCTCCCTCCACGGTCTCGCTGTCTCTCCTCGCAACCGGCCGCACTACACTGGCAGCAGCCGCTCTCAGGTTCACGTTGGCCCTTCCTTGTGTCTCACATCTTGCCAGGTGCAGGAGGCATCATGCCCGGCATCCCGCCAGACATTCCAGTGTTTGGCCCCAACAGGATCTAGAAGGGAAAGAGTCAATCATTTAGGTTGTTCGTCTCTGCTCTCTCAGCTGTTGTTCAACACACAAAGGGCGCCCACCTGTCTCTGCTGTTGTAGCTGCTGCTGCTCCAGCTGTAGTCTTTCCGTCTCGAACACAACAGGCAGCACCAGGATCATGAAGGAGGTAGTACCCACCCAGAGCGCAGAGCGAGAAAAACTGAAAGAAGTTAAAAGCTTGATTAGTTCCTGTTGTTTTAGATGTTGACTTCTTCTTTCCTGTGATTTACAATGTGTAACTATTCGGAAGATGTGAGTCGGGCTCAAGAAAAGTCAGAACCAATGGCTGCTGCTGGGAACAAACCTACGAATTAGCAGTTAATCTCCTTATCTACTGGGCTACCAATGTATACATTCATACAGAGATAAGGTGAGACAAAAACAGCACAAAGAAATACCTGTAAAACTTCTTGGCCAGTGAGACGGAGCACTGTGCAGACACCTCAGCAGCGCTGCGAACTGTGTCAGGAAACATTTCTGTCAGGCCCCACAACCTCTCCATCAATGTCTCATCCAGCTTAAGGAGAGAGCACAAACCAGACATACATGTCAGACAAAAAAATAATAATTTTAAGTATGCAATTAAGCAGCACATCATGAATAAAAGCACACACAGACAAAATAAAGTCCCTACTGAAGTCTGGTGTTAACACAGTGAGACTCTCCTGCTACTGTCATGACATGCACAATAGTAGCATGATAATGAAACTGAATGCTACTTAGACTCAATACTACTTTTAACACTTCTGTATGCTTGCAACCGACCACAGAGTCAGACGTTGTTTGTCAAACCCTGAACCTTAGGTAAGAAACTAGCTTGTTAGCATTGGTACAGCCATTTTAGCCTGCCATGCATAGCAAAGAAAAGGACAAGCTGGAATTAAACCAGTGTTAGTCTACGTTCAATTACTGTTCTCATGCGCATTTCTGAAGTACCCCACTATGACTAGCCACTTACATCTTCATCTTCATCGTCGTCAATCTCGTCCTCGGGGGGCCGAGTGGCCACCGGGCCCGCAGAGGGGGAAAGCTCCTCAATTCCGGCCATGTCTCCTGCTATCCCGCTCGTCTCTGCCGGGTTGTTAAAGCTATGTGTGCTGCGAGCAAGTCGCTAGAAAACAGACTAACACCGACGGACAGTTTATTTGTGGTTAGCTCCCTTCAGCTTTCATTAAAGCTAATGCTAAGAGGCGTGCATCGGTTAACGACAGTCTGAGGTCACAGTGAGAAAACGTGAGGATTGTCAGGGACGGATGACGGGAGCAGGGCAGGGGTCAGTTTGTACGTCATGGAAAAGTGAACAGCGCCCCTGTCGCTGCGGCTGTCTCACAGCACGTGGTGTAAAAAAAAGAAAAAAAATGTTATTAACTGGCTAAAAATACCAACATTACGTACGTAGTTTTTTTTTTTTTTTTATTGAATCCAGAACTTACATAGTCGTCATTGAAAGACAGATTTATTTATTTTTTTATATAATTTTCTGACCTTGGTTTTGATTCTGATTATTTAAATTGCAGATGAAAATGATTTATTTTAAAATTGTGACTTAAAGTGCACGGATGAATCACAACAGGGTACTAATATTCGAGTGTATCATTTATATCACTAATCAAACACAGGTAAAACACATGTATAATGTTATAATAGTAAATTAACACTGTTAGAGCGCTTATACATAGAACACTCTTGAAAGATTGGTCGAACACCTACCCAATAAACCACAGGAACACTAGTATATTGTTTTAACATTAATGAAGTGCATCATAACAACCCTTTTAGCCATACTGTTACATGTTCTGTTTTGTGCTTGACATGCCAAAATTTGCCTCTCTTTTGCAACTCAAGGAAGCTGGATTACAGCCAGGAAATATAACACCACAAATATTCCCATATGGGGCAATGTGGAGGCTGTTCAAAGGCAGGCTACCAGCAGCAGGTCACAACAGTCAAGCCAAACTGGGAGAAGTTAAGACAAGAAGGCAAGAAAAAAAAAAGTGCAACTGTGGATAAATTGGCATTGGCCATTTGTAGATGCTCTTCCATTGAGCATATTCAGAAGTAGACTGTTTGTGTTATAGGTTTTTCATAGGCAGTGAAATAGACTCTGCCGTAAACATGCTCATTCAGCATATACAGCACTTACTCCGTAAGCGGTGAGTGTTTGTTTAGGTGTTAGGGTTTTAGCTCCAGTATTTGTAATCTATTGTTGGATTCTGTTGAACTTTAGAATCATGTGGCTACGAATCGATAATTATTTCGGTAAAGGGTGGCTGTTTTGGGGATTTTAAATGTCCTTCCAGGGAACTTGTTGTTGCTTGGAATAGCGGAGGGGGGTTGGTCATGGAAAAGTTCTGGGATGCAGGGATTCCTTGTTTACATCCTCCCGGAGTACGCCGCGGGGGCGGGGTTAGCTCCGCCCTCATTCTTTAGACCTGACGTCATTGTCGCTTGTGTTTTTTATGAATGAAGGAATCCAACCTCAGAGAGCAGCGGAGTAATTCCGGGAAAAGGCGGACTGACATTTTGTCGCCAGAGTCGCTTCGACCCAGCAGGTAAATGATCTTTCTTACATTTTATTAAACGTTCAAATAGATATCTTGAATTTGTTGGTAGCAGCCGAACACTAAAGGATTTGTATCCACCGGGGACCCGCCGACCAACCAAGGACAAGGCAGCTGTTTGCGTTAATCTCCTTTAGCTCGTCAGACACCGTTGATGCTAGCTGCTAACGGTTACCATTACTAGCATGTTTAAGATGATGCGGATAATTTGGCCCTTCTCCTCGCATTTATGCCTTTATACTCGCAAAACATGGCAGCCAGAGACGATTCTCACTTAGTTGTGTAAAAATATGCTTTAAAATAATTTAAATAGATTATTTAAAGCCCTGCTAAAATGGATGTCGAGGGCACTCGTGATGGCTGTTTACTATAGCAGCAGCGCCTTTACCCCGAGCTGGCCAGCTCCTCTCCCTATAAGGATTCTGGATGGAGCTAGATAGATAAATACCTTTTTCATGAGTGGTCGGTTTCGGCTGTGTATTATTTAGTTGTTTAATTCCACAAAAAAATAGAGTGCGTATCTATAAACCCGTTTCATTAGTTGTAGCTTGCGTTTGGCAGTGCTGCGTTCACTTGTTGCGTTTCACCGTGGTGGCGTTATTCAAGAAGTAACGTGTCCTCTAAAGTGATATTTATAGTGAGGTACGGACGCGGATACCCTGTGCCGTTTGGACCAGGACATAAAGACGTGGTCGCAGCTGTTTTCCCTTGGTTCGGACGGTCTGGCATTCTTAGCAGGGCTGAGCAGAGGTTTATTGCTGAATCACCCTGACTTTACGAAACGGCGGCGGTCTCATGGTTCACAGCCGGAGTCCACCGGGCTGGTTGGACAGCCACTGTTGCTGCAACCTCCAACAACTTCCCACGCATTTCGGGAAATGCAGTTTATGTCAGCAAACTACAGACCATTTTACCATGTGCTTTATTTAGCCGATGTGGGGCAACGTCTCCTGTACACGGGTTGTGGGCCTACGTGTGACGTTTAAGCCTATTCTGCTGTTATGAAGGAATGTTGTCAAGATCATGTTCTCTCTTTGGCTTGAACTCAAAGGCCTTTTCCTTGTATGTTCCCTCATCCTCCCCGGCTGCATGGTTAGCATGTTTGTTTTCTGAAATGTTGCTGAGGAGGGCACAAATCAAGCCTCCTGTTTACATCCAGGAAGCTACTCCTGTCGTACACAACTGTCTGCTGTTTATTAAGATTTGACAGTTTTGAGTCCTGGAGGAAAAGGCCACCTAAGACAGTTTTAATTAATGTTTTATTTAAGCGAGCAAATTGAGGACAAACAAGCAAACAAGATGATACCAAGACTGGAATAGAAACACTTTCATGTATAGAAGCGTAATACCCCTTTATAACTGTACACCGACACTGTAATGAAGGTCAGTAGAAAAGCAAGCAGAAAACCAACTTACCTGAACTTGAAATCATATTGATTGATTCACATTATGTCAGTTCAACTTTGAGATTTCTTAAAATTCTTTCTAAGAATTCTTACAACAGCTGACTCTCCCAAAGCTCCTGCCA
>OMLP01007414.1:16374-49488 GCA_900302685.1 Spondyliosoma cantharus | reverse complement strand
TGGAAGAACTTGGCGTCAATGACAACAGTCACTGGATGAGCCATCAACATTCCAGAGTGTATGGCAGCAGTTATCATATGAATAGTGTCCTCATGTGCACCTGGCTGTCTATTATTCTACACCACTGGCACATTTACACCTCTACCTGGGTCAGCCATCAACATTCCAGAGTGTATGTTTGTAAGTATCTATCTTAATAACTTATCTGTTTTTATAACTTAATGCCGCTTTGAGCATTATGTCACGCTAGTTTTTCAGCCACGTAATTTCACTCGTCTTTGACCACAACAACAGCAGACAGCACATACGTAAAACCACGGTTTATTCGCAAACAGATAAACAATAAGATAACACTTAACAATAAGATAAGATAAAAAAATCGTGGAGGTTCTTCCACATTTTGCGGCATATGGCCTCCTCCTTTCCAACCTTCTGGCATCTCTGTGTTCCTTCATTGAAGGATCGTACAGATACCTGTACCTGCCCTCGAACTCGTTCATCTTCCTGTTTCCGGTTTGTCGCGCACCGCTGAAAAAAAAAAGAGTGGTGCGCGACCTGGCACGACCGGCCCGAAATCCTGGCGCGCCAGCGAGATCTACGTCATTTTGACGTCACGTTGTCGCGCGACAGGTCGAGCGCTGCGAGTATACTGGAGCCTTTAAGAAGACCTGCACAGCTGGGTGCCAATCCGGGGATAAAGAGCAGGTCTACGCATAATTACTGACTGACAGTAATTCAGCTTTTGGGGGACTGATGAATCAGACCTGTCAGGCATAATGTTAAACAGTAGGATTCCACCCCAAAGGGCAAAACCCTGCCCAACTTTACTCTAGACTCAATAAAAACCTTATGTGAGGATAGCTTTGTCATGGTCCACTATACTGGTAAATTCAGCCAAGAAATATGTGAATAAATGAAGCCAGATACAGCAAGAGAACCGTGTCTTTAGTTTGTTTCCTTACATTAACCTCAACAACAGAAAAAAGGAATCTGAAGGGTTAAACTACTATTAATAATTCATTCATCACTGCCATCAACATTGCACATAAACAATCCATGGAAATACTGAACTCAGTGCTTGTTCTTTGACAGGCAGCCTTCACGTCACAACCTCAAAACACAAAAGGTACGAAGCCAGTCTGGGGTAGTTAAAATGTGAAAGCAAGCTATTATTGTATGCACAGGTTGAAAAGATGCTGCAATAGATGAAGCCAAACAGCCTCGAGCAGTGTTCTGTAAAATCACTGTACACTGCAAGATATTTTTTGCCAGATCTAGTCCAAACAAACTTCTCATAAAAAATGCATAACTGGCTTAGAGATGCACTTTTCATTTTTGCCTTTCTTATGTACAGAAATCATAGGACATTTAAGAGCCATTGTCACTGCCCTTGATTAAATTGTGATTAGAGGCAGAGCTGCAACTAACGATTATTTTCATTATGGATTAATCTGTATCTTATTTTCACAATTAATCTATTCACTTCTTGAGTCACTAAAACGTCAAAAAGATTTGATGAATTCTCATCACAATATCCCAGAGCCCACACAATTATCTAAATAAATTGTTGACAATTAATTCCTTTCAATCATGCAGCTTTAGATCCATCAAAACACAGGTGATACTACTTCAGGATGTGTTGTGGTTAACTGGATCGTAACATGGGTAAGATCTCATCATGGACTAAACAGACCAATAGGTTCAAATGTTGCGGCATGATAAAAGACATGCAAACATATGGGCTTAGAGGAAGAGGCAATGCCAGTTTTCTAATTTAAACAGTAATATGCTCCTTACTATTTAAGAGCAAGAACTTCTGGTACCTCTGTTCATTCAAGTGACATACAGGCTGTTATGGCTCTATCAGTACAAGGAGAAGGCAAGGTCAGGATCAGTAAAATAATTTAATTTAATTTAACAGGAATTCTGCCGTGGACTGGGGATCAAGCCATAGCCTGTTGAATGGCAGTGATTTGGCTTACTGAGGATGTACTCACTGAGAATCACTGAACATACTGTAGCCATGCAATGAAACTAAGCTGGTGAGGGCTAGAGAGATACCCAAAGCCTGTTTCTCCCCCAATGCTACTTAATGACAGAAGGATTAATTTTTCCTTTGGGTTATGGCTCTGTTGCCACCCATCTCACTGTGTGAAATCTCTTCCTGGCAGTGCCTGGTAAAGCAGTGAGCTGGCAGAGGCAGAGCAGATAGCTCACGTCTTAAGAGTGATATGAGGATGTTATTCTGCGGAACCGACGAATGAACCTCATAAGCCGATACCTACCTACAGAGGCAGACATAAACATGAGAATCCTCTGTGGATCAGTGCTAAGCAAACACATTAGACAACATGATATGAAAACACATCAGAACCAGTGTGAGATCTGAGGACCCAAAGAAAACAACTCTCACTCATTCTCACAGTAAAGTATGTTGCAGTCTGGCTTCACTGCAGAACACTTAAAATACTATGAAATTGTCTCTTTCTAAACTGAACAACTGACAACAACAAGGTAAAAAGTTGACATGGGGGTCAATCACAGCAGGTCCCAAACATTGTCGGGGTCACACAGGACACAGGTTGGAGCCAGGGCATTCCTGGCTCATGCAGTTGGGTTTGTCTGGGAAATGACTGAGCAAACAGGGGCCAGAGTGGCTTCCCCTTACTGGCACCAGCGCTTTGTCCCCGCTAATCCACTCCAAAGAGCCACAGTCAAACACCCAGCGCCACACAGTCACCAGTAACAACACAGCACAGTCTGGGGGTACACAAAATGAATCCCACTGGCCAAAGCTGGGAGACAGACGCCAGTTTGCTCATCAGATTTGGGCACAGCAAACAGGATGGCTTAACCAGAGGACTGGGTGATGATCACAGAGCCACTTTCTGAGGTACAATATTGCCTTCTACAGGGATGGGGACTTGTTACAGTATTACTGAGCATTATATAGCTTTTCAGCTAGTTGGAGTTGTAGCAAATGTATCCATTTACTTGCTCATAAAAAGGTGTTATCTGAGAACTGGTAACTTAGAGTGTGCATTCTTGTATTATATAGACAATTCCTGTGAGAGAGGATGAGTACTCATAATACACTGACAAGCGGAAAGGTGGAAATATCAAGAGCAAGAGAGGCAGATAGATCTACTGCGGGCAGGCAGGCTGTATCACAGATGGGGATATCAATCGAATTACATTAATACAGTGGCTCTTGTTGCTGACATTAAAGCAAATCTACTAATCCGTGCCTCATGATGTGTGGTAAATAAAGTCATATGATATGAGGACTATTTAAATGTAGCAAATCACCACTGTCTATTGCTGTTTGGTAGATCAGATGTGCAAAAAGTAAAGGAATTAAATCAGGGAATAAAACAGGTCACATCTAGACAGCCCTGAGACCATGTTGCATTTAGTAACACATCATACTGCCCCATTATTGTTAACTATAATGTCAAATTATGCACATGACATCCCAGGCTTAAGGCTCTTGGGTGGAGTTGAAAGGCATGAAACAAAAACAGGAAAAGAAAAAGTAAACAGCAGCATGGCAGCAATAACTGATCATAAAACTGAAAAATATTCAAAGGGGAATAAATGAGTGTTACAGGAACAAGGGCCTTATCAAATCAAAGTCAATTTAATATACCACTAGGTGAGTTGATTACAGTACATCATGGTTACAAAGCCCATATTGAAATTCTCCTTTTCTATCCAAGAAGGAAACTGGTCCATGACCCTGACAGCGCTACAGGCCTATCACAGATATATCGGTGTCAGCATATTTATTGTCCAAATTTATTGTAACAAAATTTAATGCAGAATAGGGGTCATTATAACTATCAAATTTGTAGTGCATTGATGTAACTTTCTACAATAAAGTTTATTGTTCAACTGTAAAATATCCTTCCTCCATTGCACAGGATCTTGATTTGAGCGATCATTGTAATTGTTTATCAGCTGATATATCAATATCAGAATTTTTTACTCTGTAATATCAGTATCTGCCCCAAAAAATCAATTATCTGTTGCACGCTAGTGTTAAACCAGGAAAAAAGTCATGTAAAACCACCATACCAACAGAATGCTGACATGTGTGGAAGCCCCTTCGCTCATCTCCTCTACACTGCATGTGTGTGCGCACCTGTGTGTTATGCGAGTGGAAAAAAGAATTTCCCAATTTGGGATTAAAATAGTATATAAAATAATAATAATAATAAAATAAATACAAAAATTATAAAATAATAAAATGATGAAAGACAAGATTGAGTGGGAGAGAACAAAATAGCGACATGAACAACTGCCTTGTGTCGATTGAAAATCTGGATAGTACTTACTTGTCATACTCTGTGTTGTCTTTGTCACAGCGTGCATCCTTGTGCTTCTGCCAGTCCTTCCCGTGCTTACAGGTGGTGAGGAGGACAACATCGTCTGAGTTATGAACATGATATAAAGCGTTCCTAGTGTCTGAACCTATTCCTGTAAGATACCTCTTCCCCTTAAACACAAGCATGTACTTCCTAAAAGGGGGAATGGTGTTATGTTTCATGTAGCCCCTTTCCCCTCCTGTCCTAGGATGGTCTTTAGAGAAAAGAGGGATTGAAACGTCAAACTTTGGCCTAAAGTTCTCTGTGCTGATGCTGGCCTTAGCCAACATGGCAAGGCCGATGTCAAAGCCAAGGTCTTCTGTGTAGTCTGGCCAGGTGCCAGAGTATAAATTGAAGATGATGTGATTTCTGCCTCCATTCCACAGAGGAAGGCTCTGGATTTTTGCTTTTAGGTTGTGCACATACTGGGGTGAGAGCTGGTCCCGGTCTAGTGTGTCCAAACTCAGGACAAACAGACATGCCTGTCCTGGGTCAGGTGTGTAAAGCCTGGATCCTTCGATAGAGGATAAGATGTTCTGATAACTCTCTGACATCTTCTCCCCTTTCTGCTGGGGGTAGACATAAACTTTAAATCCATTCCTCGCACACAGAGAGAAATCAAAGCAGGAATCCATTCTGCAGCGTTTTCCATTGTAAACGCCTGAGTTGGCGTCCCTCTTCTGTCTAGGAGATATGTGTTCGTTGTGATCATCGCTCTGGTCGTGCTCCCAGGAGCTGAAAGGCTGCAGGGTCCCCGGGAAGCGACGCCACCGCGCCCCGGGATGATAACCGGTGAGGCTGTGGTCATCACGCCGGCTGGGTCCCCGTCTGGATAGCGGGACTTGTATCCCCCCAAAACAAAACAACAGAATGAGACACGCGCCGGCGGAGAACAGGGTTAAGTACCGTTTTTTGGCCTGCATGTGTCCTACGATCTGAGATAAGATCTCTGGCGATAAATCCAAGAAGCGCCCAAGTTTTGGTTTCACCACATCCTGCGGGAACGCTCCGCCATCTTCCCCCGGGTTGCAAGGGTTGTGCGCTCACTTCTCCCACCTTCTGCTTCAGATGCCTTTCACAAGTCCGGGAACTAATCCAAAGCATGTGGGCGATTTATAATGTTCATCCACCTCGTCTCCTCGTCAATAGCTGTATCGACTATCTGACAGTAGTTTCTCCTATAAAACAGCGCGACCCGATCCACTCAAAAATGCGAGTCTAAGGTTAAAGTGGCACCCCACTTCCCTTTGTATAACATCACATTTACTTTGCCCCAAACGTTTATTTTACCACCAAATGTTGGCGTTTAGCTAACTACATTAACGCGCTTTCAAACAACAACATCAAGCAAAATGAGCACAAACTTGAGTAACGTTTAAGCAGCAGTTTTTGCCAGACTTGTTGCCTGGACAGTTAACTATTGTCCCCCCTGGAAATTAGCAACCAAGCGGGCACTGGAGCCCCAAACACCCAACAGACCCAGTTTGAGACGTCGTCTCAGTTGTTTGACTTAACGTACCGAAAGATGTAAGTATCATTATAACTGTTTGCTAGATCTACACAGAGAATCACTTCGTCCGATGTGGGTAGCAAGCTAGCTAGCTAACGTACAGGCTAGTTTCTGAAAACATTCCCAGTTAGCTTGTTAGCTAAGCGGTTGCATCAAAGTAGCTTTTACCCTGGTTGGGAGTAAAGACAGCCAGGCAGTCCCTCTTCTCCCCCTATGAAACATATCTCTCCATTCGCACAACTCAGCCTTCGCTCTGCCTAAACCACCAACAGGCTAATTTCTTCGTCAATTCCTCCAGTCGTGTGAAGTGCTCAATAGGTAGCTCACACACTCAAAAACAAGAGGTGCCGTGGAGACTGCAAGCCAAGCAGAGCAGCTCGGCAGTCCCACCGCTGATGATGATGTGACGTCCCTTCGACGGCGCACGGTGAGCTGCCATTGGCTCGCGTCACGCTCGAGGCGGGCGGGGCTTCCAGTGCACCCATTCACATCCACGGAGAAGAGCACCGAGGAGGGAGTGAAGGTGGTACAGAGTCTGCAGTGATTTACCACAGAGAAATGAGAGCTTGTGTTTGTGGTTTGCTTATTGAGCTATATCAGAGCATCCAAGAAAGGTATATGAGTAGAGGAATGCACTTTTGTTTGTTTCTTTTCGCCCCTCTTCTTTTGCATACTGTGTAGGTCGTCTGTTCGTCTAGATGGCCATGATACATTTGCAACTGGTGTTTATAAACCTTGACCAATGATATAACTAATTATTAACTAAAGTTTAAATAACAATATATTATAATAATATAATAGCAATATACATTTGCCATTATGTTAATGATGACTGCTCTGGAGCTTTTGATATTATCACACAACAGCCAACCTTCTTCTCCTACCTTCTCCTACCTTTTTTTTGAAGCACTTCTCATGCATGCTGTTTTTTTCCAGGGTCAGAAATAAACTCTAATATAAATAACAATATTTAACATCCAAAATGTTTTCACTTTAAATAAAATCCTTCTTGGACTCTTATAAGCATATGATTATGCTACTTTTGATGTGCTTTAAACAACAGGAAATGCCCTAAAGACCCACTAAAAAGATATTTCTTTCATATAAGGTGTGTTTATAGTCAAGAATTCAGGGTCTGTTGTGATAACTGGAACCAAAACAGCCATATCAATCCAAAATAATTGGAGTTATTATGGCAAATGTGTTGTGCATGATGATGCAGGATGCACAAACAATTATCTTACTATCTTAACATTTTTACTGTATATTCCAGTGTGTTTATGTTTTGTTTGAGTTCAAAGACAGACGACTGTTAAGAGTTGCAGCACTAACCCACACTGTACAGTCAGCACTAATTATCCAAACAGAAGGCGGCTGGACCATGCATCCAAGAAAGTTTGGCTTTGGGGCTTCAGGTCCATGTGATTTTGCAGCAGAGCGATTGGTTATGCCCGTTGAAGATCAAAAAAGAAAGATGTCTGCAAGGTTAGGGTGCTGGATTTTAAGACCTTTTGATGCTGTCCGCTTGGCAGTTTTGGTTCCTCATCAGCATGCATTTGCCCTGCTGAGGTGCCCTTGAGCAAAACACTAAAACCCTGAGTCATACCAGTGCTGCCCTGTAGCTGAACATGACCTCTGATCCCCCTGTTTTGAGGGTTACGCAACAAGAAACATTAATAATCATCCTAAATAGAAATGGAATATAACAGAAAAACATTTTAAGAATAGAATATAGTTTGCCCTGAGAGGAATTGCACCAGTGAATGAGGACCAGCAGGACAATGGCACTGCAGTGCATTAGCCCGGTCTTTTCTGGCATGTAGTAAGCCATGATGTGTTTTCACAGCTGCCGTTGTCTGAAAGACTAGAAGTGATTTTGCAGAAGCGGGGAAAGAGCAAGGAGGAATGTGAAGCTGCGTTCCTCAGGAGCTGTGGACCAGCTATCTGCACTGCCTCCGTTCCCCATGGACCACTGATCAAAGACAGGGAGGGATATGATGGCCACCTCCTCATTCTCTACCTCCTCCCTCTCTCTTTGTCTCTCCTCTTTCTGTCTCACCCACCGATCTGTTGCTCTCTATCATCCCCTCTGCTGCTCTCTGGCATTCCTTCCATCTCTTCTCTCTTTCATCCCTTTAACTAATTTACGAGGGGGCTCGCCGCCGGTGACTGATGTGAATAGGTGGATGTGCCCGAGCTTTTGCCACTACAGTGATTAGATGTGCATTGTTTATATGTCAGTGAATTTTAATGGAAGCTCTTTTAAGTGGCCTATCCGTGTGGAATAGTGACGCTACTTTTACTTTACAGTCTGATTTATAATTGCACTTCTGGTAAGCTTATTTGTATGCCTCACTTCAAAACCAACGTGATGACAGAGTAAGGACAAATCGACAAAAATAGATATATACAACTGGATTCCAGGAGAGAGAAAAACATTAAAAAAACATCTGCGGGGTTCTGCTTTTGTCTAGCTATTATCTGCAGCTTAATGAGAATGTGGAGATGCTGTCTCCCCGCTGTTGCATTGTGTTTGCTGAGCTGAGCACTGGCCAGATTTAGAGCAGCAGGGTGACTGAGCCAGAGCAGCACTCCCACTGTGTAATACACGCAACCATGCCAATATCTAATTTGGATGCACCCAGGTCAGCATAGTTTTCCCAGCCAGCCAGCGCGTCAGCCAGCCAAGCAGCTAAACAGCCAAATGGAGATTTATTATTTCCTTCTGAGTACATTTTGAGGTCATTAATCCACTTTTTGTCAATAACAGTAATGCAATGCAGATTTGTTATTAAAAATTTCACTCATATTCACATAAAAATATGGGGTATGTGCAAGAGCAGAGCAGATGTATGCACACACACGCACACACACACACAGTCATTTTGCAGCATGTACGTGTGTGCCTCTTTCACGTAGAGCACAGCCTTGGTTGCGGTAATTTAATGTCCCCTCTGACTTAGACTGACAGCCTTGCTGAGGAGCCTCATCCATCTGTGTTGACGCAGAAATGCACAAATCACATCTGAGCGTAACAGGACGAACCGTGAAACGAAGGGTTCATGTGACGAATGAAAGTGTCCGCATCTCCATACAGAGAGGACCAGTAGGATCACCCTCAACAATTTAAGTGAAGGCCTAATTGATATAGTGCATAGGCCTCTAAGAGGAACAAGCCGTGTGGATGGATATTTTCACAAGTCTGTCAGGAAGCCACGAGTTTTATTAAGAAAATATTGATATTATTCACTTCACATCAGCAGATCAATACCAATTTTATGTTTGTGCATTATGCCAGCAGGGGGTCAGCTTATCTTAGTTGATTAGCTCAGTCCTGCACATACCCCCCGCCCAGAACCTCAGAGTGCTGGAAGACATGATATTGAACAGTGCACAGAGCCAGACTAGCTGCCTGTCCCCTTTCCATTTTTTTCTGCTAAGCTAACCATCCTCTGACTGTGGTCTTATAGACAGATAAGAGGGTAGTATTGAACTTATCTTATGACTCTGCAGAAGGGTATTTCCCTCAACAACTGTTTATTAAAATATGCCTGTTGCTGTTTTCAAAGAGAGTCAGAGAAAAACTATGTACATATTTCTGCCGGTTATCAATGTCATGTGGCTTCAAATGAATTAATTTTAATGTGGCAAGGTGAAGTTTATACAGTTTATAATTGAGATTAATGGATTTATTCATGGATCAGAGCGTAAAAGCTTTATTAGTAGAATTATAAATCCAGAAGAGGCTTTGAGGTCAGAACTGCACAGCTCCATATTCAGCTACCCTGCATGCACATTCCAAGATTTAATTTATCACTCATTCCCTGAGATTAAAACTGATCCTCCCACCCGGGCTGAAACCTCTAACTTACTGCTTTAATAATACTTTGCCTCTTCAAAATAAACAAGTCTAATGCTAAGTAAGGTTCTCTGTGAGGATGTACTTAGGCACAGTGATGCTTTGAACTAAGTGCTAATGCCAGCATTGCATTTACTGTTAATGACAATACTAAGTTTGGGGTCACTCAGAAATTCACTTATTTTTGAAGAAGAAAAGCACTTTTTTTCAATGTACTTAAATTCAATTGGTCAGAAATACAATCTAGACATTAACAATATGGTAAATGACTGTTATAGCTGGAAATGGCTGATTTGAAAGGAAATCCATGTGTACAGAGGAGAATTTTCGGCAACTATCACTTTTGTGGTCCAGTAGCACATTGTGATAGCAAAACCAGGTTTGGCGCTTTGAAAGGCTAATTGATCATTATAAAGCCCTAGTGCAATGATGTCATCACAGCTGAAAACTGCTGTGCTGATTATAGAAGAAATACAAATTGTCCTTCCTTCAGTATAGTATACAATAGTTTCAAAATAGCCAGAAAAAATAACTTTCTTGTAGACCCTGTCCGTCTATTCTTGTTCTAAGAAATGAAAGCTATTTCATGCAAGAAACTGCCAAGAAAGTAAAGATGTAATACAACAGTGTTAACTACCCCCTTCAAAGGACAGTGTAAACTGGCTCTAACCAGAATAGAAAGAGAGGTGGGAGGGCTTCGGTGCACAATTGAGCGAGAGAAGTACACCAGAGTGTCTAATCGGAGAAACAGACGCCTCACAGGTCTAAACTTGCAGCGTCAACGTCAACAGAGAAGAGGCAACTCCATGATGCTGGCCTTCAAGGTAGCTAACTTCATCTTACAACAAGATAATGACCCACAACACAACTCCAAAGAACTTTTTAGGGAGAAAGCAGTCAGGTGGTATTCTGTCTATGATGGACTGACCAAAGTTTGAAGAACAAAATTATTATATCAAGTAAAGAATCATTATTTCTAACCTTGTCAATGTGAGTGTATGAGTTTGAATGGAAAGTATGACATTTGGGTTACCTCAAACTATATGGTAATGTTCAACAGATATGATGTTTGTTCATCATCTTAGTTGTTTAACATTAAGCAAAAATCACTAAAAGTAAGCTTATAGCTGAGGCTGACTGGAAAGTCATTGTTTTTAAATCATTTGAATTAACATTTGACCTGCGGGTGTGGCTACAAAATATGAGTCAACAAAATATAGATTCATCCTCTGGTGACCATTCATGACTGTACTACCCCATTAGATGAATCTACTAGTTGTTGAGATATACAGTTGCACAGTTTTGACCAAAGTGGTAGACCAACCAACTGACCTACCAACAGATCGACACTGCTATACCTCGAGGCATACTGCATGGCATGGCAAAATAAATAAATAAATAAATAAATAAATAAATGTCAGGGATCTTCAGAAGATCTTATTGCCTTATTTTCAATCTCATTATAACATATCATAATACCAGTGAGACCACAATAATAGGTTGACTCCATTGGATTTTGAAAGTCTACTCTGGCTCTCCCAGCAATAATTCATAAGAAGTGTTACAGTCATAGGACCTGTCACATAAATTTGAGTGGCAGCAGCAAAAAGCTCCCATGACACTGTTACGATTCAGAGTGAATTACCATCTCCTGTAAAAGACTAATATTCTGTTCCTTGTTATAATAAAAAGAATTCAGAGACAATATTGGGTGCGAAAATTCCTTGACGTATTATTATATCATTATATGACCATACGTGTAATAGTGGAGTTAAGCATCAAATTCAATGAGAATGTGACATCTATCAATCAATAATGTAGATTCATGTAGAATAAATTGCAGGGGTTTTTTTTGTATCACTCATTATTTATTTATAATCCAAACGGTGTGAGGAACATTCTACAGGAGATTAATGTTTTAATCAATGACATTATCATCATCACCATAACGTCATTATTATCATCTAATTCCCCTTTCCTGTGTTTCTCCCCCCTGTTCTTTCTCTGGTATTGCTTATTTTTATATATTATAAAAAAAGATTGTGACTGATTGGGAAGAACAGCGAAAAAGTGCCTGTGTGTGTGGGTGTGCGTGTGTGTAGGCAGATTTGTGTGTTTGCACACTGTGCTCACCACTGTGTGTGCAAGGCCAAGTGTGTGCGTGCTGGAACATCTCAATCAGAGAGCAGAGATCAGGTTCAATTACACATGCAATAACTTTTAGGTCTCCATGGGCCCAGAAACCATTTGTATGCTAATAAGTATGACAGCAGTAATGACTTGCAATAAAGGTAACATCTGCTGCTTGATCAAATCTGATATTAGAGCATTGCAACAATCAGCCATTGCTATTTGTCCTGAAACCACTTGTTAGCCTCCAAACTCCTTTGGGGAAGTGTTTTGGCATCCAGCATTGCTGATGTGATAGCCCTTTTCCTGGCCTTTCTCTTGTATCCCTGCAGTGTGTTAAAGTGTATTTGTGTTTTCATGGTGCACTCCTGGGGGAAACTGAAAGTGCACACATTTTTCTACGCAGTCAAGTGAAATGGGTGTAATATATATGGGCCGAAATAACATACCTATCTCAGAGGGCATTACAATCGAGTCACAGTACAACATTGTCCATCCTGAGACCTTTGCTTTGAAAATGGAAAAGCTCCTTTACAAAAAAAAAACATTTTTCCAGGAAGAAAGAGCAAAACATCAAGAGGAGCAGTGAAGGAGGGATCAATCCCTCTTTAAGGATGGACAGACATGCAATAGGTGCTGAAAAATACAGAGCAGATCATTAAAGATTAATGTCCTAGGAATCCAGACGATCTGTCGGTCAACCAACCCCTTTGGTCTGTACTGAAATACCTCTATACTGAAATACCTCAATCTATCCATTGGATAGATCGACATTCATGTTCCCCAGATGATGAAACCAGATGATGAGTTGGTAACTTTTTCTGGAGTGACACCATGAGGCTGTTATTTTCTGTTTTAAGTCAAATGTCTCTACAACTGTGAGACAACTCAAATTGTCATTGTGAGCATGTTAGCATGCAAGTGTTAGCATTTGTTTTAGCTTGTTTGTTAAACACGGGTTAAAACGAGGTCTGTGCTGCATTTATCATCAAGAAGTGAACTTTGATTGCACAATGTAATGGCTATAGAACAATGGCAGCATCAGCATTAAACTGGTAACCAAAAAACCTCGCTATCACTATTCCATTTTGTCTGTAACCAGGCAAAAAATCTCTCGGGAAAAGGAAGCCTCACTGGGGATCAAGTCGGGTTGGCAGCCTGGCATCACTTCAAACTGCTTGCTCTATTTGTGTGCTTTGATGAGATCTGGACTTGTTAAATAGTGACTTCTGATGACTTGCAGCTTAACTTGACAGAAATTAAATGGCAAGAGACTTAACTCGAACATGGAAGTTGAAGACTTGTGACTTGACTGGAATGAGTTGTCTGTGCTCATTTTTTGTCGTCAGTTTAGTTTTTAAGTTGGCTGTCACTATTTCACTGTTTAAGAGTGATTGGCAGGGATTTTTTTAAATAAATAAAGAAACTGTTATAAAATTAATTGTTTTTTGCTCGATTGCAATCATTTCACTGATATTAATTAATGAACTAATTAGAAAGAAATGTAATTCAGTGTCACACTTTTTGAACAAGCTAGATTAATTAGCTAATAATATCATTATTATACAGGTACTAATACCTTCTCTTTTCTCTTTATAAAGACCGGATACTGCAGGTTAGACTGCAGTATTTTGGGGTGACTTGCTTTAACAAGGGCCCAACTGGACTTGAAACAACCTTTGGCTTGATATGACTTTCCCAAAAAAATGAGTTGGGACTTGCTTGGGAGTTGAACCAAATGTCTTGAATCACAGGTCTGCTGCTTTGTATAATGTTTTTCTGACAGTGTGGCGTTGAAATGAAATCTATTCCACAGGGTCCCAATTTACCTTTACCTTCTTGAGTTATGCATAATTCATTATAAAGATCAGCACTCTGCAGCAAGTGTAATGTGTCTGGAATTCTGATTGATGTTCAATCAAGCATTCTGTCCAACATGAAAGGAGCTTAATTCAATTCATTTTACGATATCAAAAGCAACATAAACATGATTAAATACAAGCCATGCATGGTGGCTAATTTTAGCTGTAATTAGATCTGATACATGTCGGTGGAATATTTGCTGACATGAGAGCGGAGAGACAGAAGGCATAGGGCAGAGTATGCGTCTTCTCTCATTCCAATGAGAGGAGCTTGCTGTGTGCGGCTCCTCACTTCAAGGGCCTGAAAAAGATCAATGAGGAAGAATAGCATTGGGACTGGACTACAAATTGAGCAGCCTTTAATCACCGTACACGGTTCACAGTAGTGTGAAAGTTCCCGCCATGCAAAGGTTTAATCACTCGCCAAGCTGAATAGAGTCAACTTGCAGCTAATAAAGTGCACGCGGGGCCTTCGGGGACACATACACACATGCTAAATGCACCTAGAGGCACACACACAAACATGGGTGCCCTTGCATATTTTGCGTTCATGCACACAGGACTTTGGACACCAGCCACTTAGGACAGCGGAATAATGATAATAACCTCCACTTTATACATCTCGGTCACGCCCTCATGAAAATGCTATCCTAAGTCCTAATTTAGTGAGTTTGTTAGTGCGTAGAGTCGCCCACGGAGTAAGAGGCAATCATCATTTCTCAACTAATTCAAGGGTTTCAATGACAAATGATAATTACCTGCCCCAAGAGTCAATGGCCTCCAGGCTACTCAGGGAACGAAAACTAAGATCCATCACTGCTCTTAATAGGCAAAGACACGAGGGCCATTTGGTTACTCTTCAGTCACGGCTTAATGTATATGCAATGTGTTTAGAATATTGCTCAGTGGCATAACATTTCACTGCTGCCATGTATATATAATCTCTTCTACCTGCATGTACGTTTGATCCATCGCAAACAATCTTGTATTTTATAATGAAAGCAAATCTCAAGTGAGATTCTACAAAGGCCCATCACGATAACAAGCAGAGAAAGCCCTTGAGGTACCAGAAGGTTAATAAAGACGATGTGTAGTGAGAGACCTCATTAGTGAAAACCTTTCATGATGCTTCCCAGGAAGCCCATATAGCTGACCCAGGTGCCGCTGAGAATGTGACCTTGGTGTGATGGTAAACGGGTAATAAATCCAGTGGCCGCAGGGACACAGTTGTGTAGTTTGTGGACAGACGGGTCAGAGAGGAGGCGAGCTATGAATCTAAATTGCACCTGTCTGTCTTTGTCCCTTGTCTCCACTATAAAATGCATTAAAATAATGGTGCTCTGGTGGCTCGGTGAGATCAGAACAGAAGCACGTTATTCAGGATGTTAAATGCAGCTCACCTTGCCATATGTCACACCCTCTGTCTCCAAATTCCCTGTCAATCACCATTCTGCACTAATGAGGGAAGTAAAATGAAGATAATCTCTAAAAAAAAAAAAAAAATGCCCCGAAGCAAAGAAAAATGCAATTAAAGTGATGCAGCGGTGTTGTATCAAAAGATTTATGGTGGTTTCATCATTTGAAGGTTGAGTGATGCCGTCGGAGACATCAACTGTTTCCTGATTGTGATGAAACATCACTCTGCCACGCAGAAAAGTGACAGGTCAAACAAACAGTTCTCTCTGTATGACTGTAATCAACCCCTGGCTCACACTGCTTTAAAGGAAGTGGCTGCCAGCGTGTCAGAATTATTGGCAATAAAGGTCCAATTCAATCAGTATTCGCAGGAAAGATGAGGGCTCATGCTTATTCACCCATGATGACCACATGTTTGTCATGCAGATCTTTCAGCCATGTCACACTTCGTGTGTTGTGCACCACTGTGTTTTCAAGCAAGGTTCGTTGTTTCTCCAGCCAATTTGATTTTCATTGCATAGATGAGAATTAATGAGTGGTTGGCTGTTCACATGAGAGGAGTCCCTGCAGAGGCATCCAGGAAAATATATTTTAGGAAGATATTTGTTGCCTGAAGGCTGTTGGATGTTATATTTCTTCCCCCAAGATGTATCTCAGATTTTCCACAGAAGGTTGGTTTAATTTCAGTTCAGGCTTTTTTCTCACAACTCTATCACTGCATCCTCGTGGAGCCAGAAAACCTGCACTCACAGACTCTGTGGAGCAGCAGTGAGACACAACGAACTGAGGGTATAGTGGTGGATCTCTGTCGCCCTCTACAGATGGACGTTTACACCTGACTGAGTTTTGGGACTTGAACTCACCATGGAGATACATTTTCAGGCTGATGGAAATATCGTTGATGATAGCAGGTCACATTTCAAACCGTTATCAAGATGTAAACATTTAAAATGAAGTAATTCTAATACAATAAATGTTGGTACTGGAAGTCAAAGCGTGGGGACATACTTGTCACCGCCCCCCTCCGGCGCGCTGTCCGAATGAACAGAATCAAACACACCCAGTGTGAGAGTCATGTGGCTGGTCATGAGGAAGTAAACAGGGAAGAGAGGAGCCAGAGAGGCAAGCATTATTTTCTGGGCTTCAAAAAATATGGCTATTTAAACAAGACCATTAAGAAGTGAGACGGCTTGTATACGACGATTTGTTTGCGTCTTCTCACGTGTTGTCGTCTGCAGCGTCAATGCTGATAAAAGTAGCTGACAGGCTATATGCTAACGTTAGCTTGGTGGTTGTGAAAAGCTAACAGTTAGCTGATACATGGCAGTATAGTGACAGTCCTCCATTTATTCTATTCAGAAACAGAACAACTAGACTGTTAAAAGCCGATCAAGTGCTTTCACTTGTGTTTTTGTTTCAAGAAACCTGGAAATTGTGAAACGTGGAGGTGTTAACGTGTTACTTTATTATATATTTTAACTAGTTAACGCTCAAATTGTTTGCTTATTAAGTATTAAATGTTCTTGTCCTGTATTTCTGGTGAGAAAATATCCATCCTCATGCAAAATACTCATTTTATATTATAAAGTTGTAAAGTAAAGATAATGATTATGTAATTAGTGGTTGATTGCATCATTACAGTCACTGTCTGAACACAGTTTGGATGATGGCAGGCGATCAATGTCTTGCTCAGAGACACTTTTCCCAAATAAAATCCCAAAACAAAACACGAAAACGTCTAGAATTTAGCTGACTGTTGCCCTTCTTTCTTTTTTCAGCTGGAGTATCCAAGCAGTCAGTCTGCTGCACAACCAGACGGTGAAGGTGTGGCTGGTTTCATCCTCCTCTTACTCCTCTTCCTCCAGCCGCCATGGTGGACTTCCTGGCGGAGAACAACCTGTGCGGCCAGGCCATCCTCAGGATAGTCTCTAGAGGAAATGCCATCATTGCTGAGCTCCTGCGCCTCTCTGACTTCATCCCTGCAGTGTTCAGGCTCAAGGACAAGAGTGACCAGCAGAAATATGGAGACATCATCTGTGACTTCAGTTACTTTAAGGTGAGGATTTCACCAGGGTGCCAGTGGTGGAGGAAGTATTCAGATCCTTTACTGCAGTGAAAATTGGAATACCACATTGTTCGAATGCGCCATGACAAGTTAAAGTCCTGCATTGAAAATTTGGTTGTAAGAATAATCAGGAAAATACTCAATGCAGAGAAGTGACCCTATATCATATCTTTAGATTATTATTACTCATGCATTAATGTAAATACAGGATTTTACTGTTGTAGTTGGAGGTGGAGCTATGGAGAACTGCTTATTATTTTCACTATAGATCTGTTGTTGAATAATAGTATAGCATCTGATATGAGTACAAGTACCTCAAATTTGTCCTTAAAGGGGCTCTGTAGAACTGTTGGTGTTGTGGTGGAAGCCGGCTCCGCATTGCCGTCAGTGTGAAAGTTTCAGATGCGGAGAGTTTCGCTGCGCCTCTGATGCACCTCCGGAGGTAGTATCAGAGGCAAGCCAGCGTCTGTGTGAATGGTAAAGCCGGAGGCGCAGATAAGGGGTGTGTCAGTCTGATGGTGTTCACAGTCTGACAGCTAAACAGATCCGTCACTCATCTTATAAAAGAGAAATGACCCACACTTCAACCCACGAAGCAAACTTACAAGACCAAACAGCAGTAACGTGGTAACTTGTTAGGAATCGAGGCACTTGAGAGCGTGCAGAAAATCACATCCTTTAGACTGTTGTGGAGTCCTTCATAAGGAAATCAACACTTCAGCAACATTGAACAACTTGCACAAATCGTTCACAGACTTGTGTGGTCAACTGAGAGAGACAGGGAAGGTCTCCTTTTTCACATCACTTTATACATGCGAATCACTACAAATCGTTGAGTGACTGTCAGTTACAGTCCACTTTAAATTCCACCGTTGTCAGGTCAGGCGTTTTAAGATATTTTTGTCAATTAGCTACAGTCTCACTGTTTGTCAAAAGCTTAACATTCAAATGCTGAAGGGACTGACTGAATTATGAAGCTAGCAGATGATGCATGCTCATTGTGATGTGGTCAATATTCAGTGCTTTAGGTTCAGGACTAAATAAACTGTGTATGATTTATGAAAATAATTACCCTCCTTGGAACAACTCTTCTACCTCGTCCCATTTGTTTGTAGCTTTGTGTTTATTTTCATATAGACATAAGTGGGTATCGATTGGACTTGTTTCAAGATGTTGCTTCTTCACCAGGGTCCGGAGTATTACGATGGGAAGCTGGAAGCCAAACCCGAGCTTCAGGACCTGGATGAAGAGTTCAGGGAGAACAACATTGAGATTCTGTCAAGGTTCTATCTAGCTTTTGAGAGCGTACACAAATATATTGTGGACCTTAACAGGTGAGACATGACTGGGCCTTTGAGGGTTTACTTCTGTTTACTTTCAGTTATTCAATATAAGAGAAATAGTTCTTGAGAATACGAAAACATGTTTTGAGCTGTCATTTGAAATGGATGATAAGAAACTCACTCCCTGACCTTGATTCATGCTCCCTTCATCTTATTCTTCTTTCTGAGGCACAACATGATAAAGACTCTATCCCAAGATGTTATTTCATTATTCTCTCTTTACTTTAGATATTTGGATGACCTACATGAGGGTGTTTATATTCAGCAGACCCTGGAGACTGTGCTTCTAAATGAGGATGGGAAACAGCTTTTAGTGAGTAACATAAATGCAAATCAGGTTTAATATTGTAACATTACAGTAACAACATTGCTTTCCATGCTTAGCCCTTAAAATGATATATAATAACTGCAGAAGTTGATTGTGTGTGTGTTTTCCTCCACCCAGTGTGAGGCTCTCTACCTTTATGGAGTCATGTTGCTGGTTATTGACCAGAAAATTGAAGGGGAGGTCAGAGAGAGGATGCTGGTTTCCTACTATAGATACAGGTGCGCTTGTGACTCACACGCCCACACATGCGACATTCTCTCACTGACTCCGATGCTCTTAGTGCTCAATTCACTTGTTAGCTCGCTCACAGCGACGTTGAGTCACTGTAGTTGACTCATTATGCATTTACATAAAGGTCCAGTGTGTAGGATTTAGGGGCAGACATAGAACACAGTATTCGTATTTTGTTTTCATTAGTGTATAATCATCTGAAACTAAGGTGTTTTCATTACTTTAGAGGGAGCCTTTTATATCTACTGAGGGTGTCTCTTTCAAGCTGTCCGCCATGTTAACCAACACGTTTCTACAGTAGCCCAGAATGAACAAACACACACTGCCTCAAAAGTGGATATATCATGGTTTCACATGTTATGACTTTTAGTGGCCATCAAAGAGGGGAGTAAGAAGAGGGGTGTTCAGTTAGTTGCAATCTACTACCACACTGCTAAATGCCGCTAAATCCTACACACCGGACATTTAAAATAGTATACAGAGGGAACCTTACAGTTGGCCTAAGGGATCTCACTCCTTCCGCCTCTAGGTTGAAACATCACCCCTTCATTTAAATATCCTTGTGATTTATTAAACATCTAGATATACTCAATTTTTGGCACATATAATGCAAAAATGTTCGTATTTGAATGACATGTGAAATTCTTGTTAATCAGTACATTTACGTTAATTACAATACATTTAATCCCAGGTGGGCAGAAGAACCCACACAGGCATCGAGGATACATAGAGAAACATGCTTAATTGACACTTTAATCTGTCGTGACTGGGGCTGCACAATTAATCAATATATAGTCAAAATTGTACTATAGTTGACTGCAAGATCCAAACTGCAAGAAGCTGCAGATTTTCTGATGAAGTTAAAATATATGACAAAAGAGCATCATAATGAAGTGCTGTAGTGCTGCAGAGATGTCCTGGCCAACAAATCTTGTTCTCCAAATGTAAGAAATTGTATTTATTTGTTACAGATGCTCATCATGAATGATATCGCAATCACAATATTTTCCAGAATAATCGCAATTTGACTTTTTACTTTTTTACCTCTCATGTAGCCTTAGTTATGGCAAAATTATTCATTGATAAAAATATGGCAAACCAGTGTAAAAACCAAGAAACGACACAATGTCTGTCCTCACTTGCCTCAGGGTTTTACATTTCTCCCATTCATTTATTGTTTCACGTGTTCTTCAGTGCTGCCCGCTCGTCAGGCGACTCCAACCTGGATGACATCTGCAAGCTCCTGCGCAGCACCGGCTACTCCAGCCAGCCTGGAGCCAAACGGCCATCCAACTACCCGGAGAGCTACTTCCACAGAGTTCCCATCAGTAATGTTTTTATTAGCATGGTCATAGGGAGGCTGCGCTCGGACGACATATACAACCAAGTGAGAATCATTCTGAACTTTAAATAGACTGAAATGACAATTGTTGTCACTTTTAATAAGTTAAGTTTTCTTTTGTTACAGATTTTCCGAGACTATGACAACTTGAGTCAGCACAGATTGAGTTAAATGCACCTAAAATCACATTTTTCCTCCTGTCCATCAGGTGTCTGCGTACCCTCTACCAGAGCATCGGAGCACAGCGCTGGCTAACCAGGCAGCCATGCTGTATGTGTGCCTCTACTTCAGCCCCACCATACTGCACACCCAGCAGGCAAAGATGAGGGAGATAGTGGACAAATACTTTCCTGACAACTGGGTAAGACATTTGTTTTATAGGATTGTTCACTGGCTGCCCTGTAGGAATAATATGCACCGATAGTGTCGTGTTGGTAGATTAGAAATGAATATAAAAGAGTTTTTTATCTTGCTTGGTGTCGAGTTTTTCATTGTGAAAGCTGAGGTGTTTGTGTTGTCTGTGTGCAGGTTATCAGTATCTACATGGGGATCACAGTGAACCTGGTGGAGGCCTGGGAACCATACAAAGCTGCCAAAACTGCTCTCAACTACACCTTAGACTCTGCTAACATCAAAGAGCAGGTATTAAAGAACACTTGGATTGGCTTCAATGTCACACAGTCCTCAGCTTTGTCAATTTGCAGTCCTTCAATGTGGCACGCTATCGTATGCAGGTAGTGATAACTGTGTCGGCAGAATTTGTCAGGTCATGCATTGTGACTGTGTGGAATTTTAATTGAAACAAGGTGGTGTTAATCAAATCAGTGACTTTGAAAGACATTTTTAAACTTGTCTTGAAAAAGTTGGATAGTGAATATACATGAGCTCAAACTGAATTATGGGCTCTAACAGAGATGCACTGAGTCATAGTCATAAAGTTTCTGCACCCACAGCAGGAGGAGACACTCTTCTTAATTGCTGCATTTGGTAATGACTTGATTGATAATTTATCATCTAAGATGAAAGATATTTTTGACCATATTCCTCCCAACCAACACCATCACTGTGTGTTTAGGCCACTCGATATGCAGCGAGCATGGAAAGCCTGAGGCCTCACGTGCAGCAGCTGCTGAAGGAGGGTTTCCTCAGGGAGGAGATCATCCTGGACAACATTCCCAAACTACTCAACTGTCTGAGGGACTGCAATGTAGCTATCCGCTGGCTGATGCTGCACTCTGCAGAGTCAGGTGAGGATACTTGGCAGATTTTTCTTTTTAGACCACAATGTGGGTTTGAGAAGAACGGGTAATGTCCTAATTGTGATGTTTTACTTGCGTTAAGGAATGGGGGCGCAACTCGCCTTTATTGACATTATTAAACATTTGTGTAAATGCCCATCATAGTTTCCCAGAGTCCAAAGTAACGTCTTCAAATAGTTTCTATTGTCTAAAAATGACTGAAATGATTAATCAATTAACAAAATAATTGAGAACTACTTTTCTTTTGATGGTAGAGTTGCAATGGTTAGTTGATCATTCTATTAGTTGTTAGCACTGAAATTGATTGCACACTATTTCAATAACCAATTAAAAGTCTTTAGTCATCCTTTAAGAAACAAAATGCAAATTCCGATTTCAGCTTCTCAAATGTGAATATTTTCTGGTTTCTATAGTCATCTTCAGTTTGCTGAATTAGTAATTTCTTACAGCCTATGACCCAAACAACAAGAGACTGCGTCAGATGAAAGAACAAGTGCTCAACGACTCCAAGTACAACCCCAAGATCCTGTTCCAGATCCTGCTAGACACGGCCCAGTTCGAGTTCACACTCAAAGAGGTGAGACTCTTTCTTCAGTACTCGGTAATGTGAATGATGACTGGGAAAACATGGAAAAACAACAGACAGACTGAAATTAATGCCAGAGCAATTCCAAAGCAATCCAGCCAACTGCGTTTCTCGTTAGGTGTGTCCCCTCTGTGGTCTATTAGCACACAGTGAGACAGCATATGTCTACTCAGTCTATCACTAGGAGAGGACACAAATTTAATGTTCTCATTACCCATCTCATCTGGCTAATCCTTCCTCATCGACTCAGCGTCTGTGCTGTCCCCCTTCCAGATGTTCAAGCAGATGTTGTCAGAGAAGCAGATCAAGTGGGAGAGCTATAAGAAGGAGGGATCAGAGAGAATGACTGAGCTGGCCGAAGTCTTCTCTGGCGTCAAACCTCTTACCAGGGTGGAGAAAAATGGTGAGTTACGCCGTTGGGGTGGATAAGGTGAAGGATTACACGCACAACGAAGAAGCGGTACTGACTAAAAGGAACCTTAGACACGCATCGTTAAATGCTTTTGAGTTAAAACTTGAAGCTGTTCGGACTTAAATGTTGAGACAGGGAAACATCATGGAAAGCGCATCAAGGACAAACATGCAGGGAGAGACATTAAATTTACATCATCATACTTACCTCTGTCATTGCGACTTGAGCTTTAGCAGACACAGTCGTTTTCTTCTTAACCCCCACTTATGAAAAATACTCTGATAACATTCTCTATCCACTTGTACTGAAACACCTCATCCACTCCTCACAGAGAACTTACAGGCCTGGTTCAGAGAAATCTCAAAGCAGATCGAGTCTTTGAACTATGAGGACTCCACCGCTGCTGGGAGGAAGACAGTTCAGCTCATACAGGCTCTTGTTGAGGTGAGCAAGATAATCATAGCTCACACTGGATTTACAATTTCGCATTAAACTCAATGTGCTGATCATGAAGGTTTGATTTTCTAAGATATCACTGTAGTCTTTTGACCTTTTTGAATTTGAGTTTGATAACATAATTTGAGTCATTTTATACTATTCTACAGTTCCAGATTGACCCAGAAGAACAATGTATGCAAATGGTAGCAAAATAAACAGACAAGATAAACTGCTATGAGATTCTATATCAATAGAGAAACATCAGAATACACAATAGAGATGTCCTGTTGACTCAGTGGATTGTAATGCTTTCCATTTCTCTTCTGTAAAACAAGAAATGGAACAAATGTGATTTTCACAAAAACTGGGTTATGTTTATTTATGTAAACATTGATAACTGTTTACACAGTTAGACTGTCCATGGGTACTGTCGTCCGTGCCAGCACCAAATTATCCCCATGAGCCAGAAAATAAATTAGTACCAATGGAGAACTGTTTTTTAAATCAAGAAAATAGGACTGCCAGGCAAGTGCCTCCAGTCCTTGGATACAGATATGTGTTTGCAGTAGAGATGGTCTGATACCATTTCTTCCTACAGATACCTGAACTTTGTGATACCGTGGCATAATATATATAGAATATAAATACATATTTTACTACTTTCCCCGTATGGCTGTTATGCTCCCGTTTCTAATAAATGAATTATATGGTACTGGAACAGTGCATAGACTTGTGTACTCGATAATGATTCCAGCATTTTAAGAAAGTATTAATGGCATTTCATTTAATTGGATACTGGTATTGGAACAACCGTAGTTTTCAGTGTTGTTTACTTTTTTCCTGTACCGTTGTCTATAAAAATGTTTTCCCTTTGTCTCCAGGTCCAGGAGTTCCATCAGTTGGAGTCTAACCTGCAGATCTGTCAGTTCCTGGCTGACACCAGGAAGTTCCTGCACCAAATGATCCGCACCATCAATATCAAAGAGGAAGTCCTCATTACCATGCAGATAGTTGGAGACTTGTCCTATGCATGGCAGATAATCGACAGGTGCTTACTCACTGATAGATATCAAAGCCAACTTAGTCACCATCTCCTTAAATGTTGATGAAGGTTCTTAGTCATCCAGGTCATGGTCATGATTCATCTCCTTAAACTTTCATACAAACCATCCAGAACACAGTGCTGTAGTTGTTTTGACTTTCAATTTTACTCAGTTTATTTTCGGTTTTGTCTGCAGAGCGGATTTCATTTCATTTCTGTTTTATCCGCCTTATGTTTTATTCTGCAGCTTCACATCAATTATGCAGGAGAGCATCAGAGTCAACCCATCCATGGTTACCAAACTGAGAGCTACATTTCTGAAGGTGAGGATTGTTTGTGCCCAACACACATGCACAGACAAAGGATTGCTAACATTTAAACATTAATAATTAATTTGGAGAATTGCTACCTGTGATGCTGCAATAATTATTTTGTGTGTGTGTGTGTGTGTGTTTCTTGATCAGCTGGCATCTGCGTTGGACCTTCCATTGCTGCGTATCAACCAGGCCAACAGTGCTGACCTGCTGAGTGTCTCGCAGTTTTATTCTGGAGAGTTGGTGGCTTATGTCAGAAAGGTACATTTCATTAAAGTTGTGTTTTCACCTGTGATCTAAAGGTTTTTTGCAGAGAGGATACACCCTATTAAACTTCCTCTAGGACTCATAAATGAACACGGTTTTTCAAATGGTTTCACAACTTTAACAAATGAGCTCTGCATGCTGTAAATTGGTGTTCAGCAGCAGCTGCAGTCATGATTAATGTTTCTACAACCATCTGTTTGGCAAATTTACCCCAAAACAGCTCCTTACTGGATGTGTACCTTAAGATTCTGATACCTTCTGGTTTCATCAGCCACATGCCGTGTTACTTTATGCCAGAGGATTTGCTTCTTCTAGCCGTACACAAGATTCTTCATTTTCAGCATCGTGCACCATCTGCTTCTGAAGACTATGCTCGACTCTTCTGTCGTAAAAACCCCTTAAACATACGCTTGATTCATGTTGGAGCTCAGTTTTAGGTATTTAATCTTCTTTTTTCCAGGTGCTGCAGATCATCCCAGAGAGCATGTTCACCTCTTTAGCCAAGATCATCAAGCTGCAGATCCACGACATCATGGAGGTGCCCACACGGCTAGATAAGGACAAGCTGAAGGACTACTCGCAGCTCGGGGCTCGCTATGAAGTAAAACAACTGTAGCCTTTTAAACACTTTACAATGTGCATGTAGCTCCTGGGGTGTTGTTCGGGATGAAAGAAAAATATTATAAGAAATCAAAAGCAGACAGTTGTTCTGTTTTGATGTCGTCTCATCTACCGAATGCGAGAGTGTAGCAATCATACAAGTTGGCATTTCTGAAAATTCTTCAATCCCGCTCGCAGCTTTTGATGTGAAATACAAATTGGAAAAGAAGGCTCGATATGAAAACAGATTGTGCAGGCAGAGACTTACTTGAATTGCATTAATTAGAATTTGTCAGGCTGATATTGAAATGGCATATTTGGAAATGAAGTCAGATGCTCTGAACTAAACATTTTTTTGATAAAGTTTAACTTTCCACTTGAAGTTCTACTTTGAAGTTAAAAACAAAACAGCTTGGCAAATTGTATTCATGCTGTTCAATACAATGTCTGCTGGCACTCATCTGTTTCTATATAAATTGATGTACAATGCTTAGTTCATCCAAATACTTTGACAGTGGACTGATTTATTTTGAGGTTCCCTTGATTCTATCTGTTGTTTCTCTGCCTAAACATCCTTCTTCTTCATGTGATTACAGGTGGCTAAACTCACACATGACATCTCCATTTTCACTGAGGGGATCCTGATGATGAAGACCACTCTAGTTGGGATCATTAAGGTAGATGATGTGATAAAGTTATTCAGACTTGTTAAAACGTTTCCTACCTGTACTATGAGCATGATAATAGAACAGTCTTTGCCTTTGTCTCAACTTGTAAGCAAGGATTTGATTTTGACATTTTGACAAAGTTCAAGAATAAGTTACTTCAGGGGATTTTACTTTGCTAACACACTGTGATGCTTTAGGTGGATCCTAAGCAGCTTCTGGAGGATGGCATCAGGAAGGAGCTGGTGAAGAGGGTAGCTTACGCTCTGCACAAGGGATTGATCTTCAACCCCAAGGCTAAGGTCGATTGTGCTATCTGTCAATCACTGCATATTTGTATGTTCGTATTTTATTGCTGAAGTTTCTCCGGGACACAGAACAAAAACAATTAACAAGTTACAATCACAGTCAGAACATCTTTTAACTGGCTCACTGTAATGTCCATGTCCTGTTGCCCCGTAAGAGTCTGTGACAGCAGTGGGCAGATGAGTCTAAACAAGAATCTTCCACCCTCTTAGCCGAGTGAGCTGATGCCCAAGTTGAAGGAGATGGCAGCCACCATGGACGGGTTCTACAGGTCATTTGAGTACATCCAGGACTACGTCAGCATTTATGGCCTTAAAATCTGGCAGGAGGAAGTGTCCCGCATCATCAACTACAATGTGGAACAGGAGTGTAACAGCTTCCTGAGGGCCAAGGTCAGGCTCAACTCATTGGCATGCTGTTTACTGTTTCTGATCACATCCCTGTGTAGGGCACCAACACCAGTCCATCCAGCTGTAATAAATGCTAAACAATGCTGTGGTTGTTTGTCTATCTGTCAGTGATGGGAGTTGACTGAGTGGTTCTTTCTTTGCTTCCGATCAGATCCAGGACTGGCAGAGTGTACACCAGTCCACCCACATCCCCATCCCCAAGTTCCCCTCTGTGGATGAGTCTGCCACCTTCATCGGTCGTCTCTGCAGAGAGATCCTCAGAATCACTGACCCCAAGTATGTCTCCTCAAATACAACGGTGAAATCAAATAAGAGGAGTTATTGAAATCCTATGAGGTGTTTCTTTTTCTCACATAGAGATAAAGGCTTTGTACATATCTGTAGATCAGAAGTTTCCCTGACAAACATTGGTTATTTTAACAGGATAACTTGCTACATAGACCAGATGAACACCTGGTATGACCTGAAGAGCCACCAGGAGGTCACCAACAACAGGCTGTTCTCTGAGATCCAGAACACCCTGGGGACATTTGGCCTCAACGGATTGGACCGCCTGCTCTGCTTCATGATAGTGAAGGAGCTTCAGGTAATTGGTGTACAAAAGAAAGGTCTGAGGCTGTGTGATAAAAGCCACAACCAGGCTTTTATTCAAGCAGACAGGGATGACAAATGACTCCTTCCATGTGTACCAGGGCTGTTATGGTATCTCCAGTGCTGACCTGGATATATTTGCATTATAAGTAACTGTTTTTCTCTCATCAGAACTTCCTGACAATGCTGCAGAAGACTATTCTGAGGGACAAAGCTGTGGTGGATGTTTTTAAAGCCATGCTGAGTGCTGTCAACCCAGTCCAGGGCATTGTGGGTAGGTATTGATTTAGGAAATCTTATAACCTGCCAGGATCTTTTTTATTTCCTGAGAAGAAGCTATTCATTTTTGTGTTTTTTTTCTTTTCTGTAACAGCTAATGCGAACAAAGTGTATGCAAATGCTGTGGCCAAAACCCAGAAGATCTGGGGTCCATACCTGGAGGCCATCATGAAGGTAGTGCTCCATTATGTTTGCTAATGTTGTGAATAGAAACTTGGTCTTGATAATTTAGTTCTCATAGCTCATTCTTTAAAGTTGAAACATGAGCTTAAATTCAGTTTGTGTCACCTTTGATGACCCCCTTTCCTCTCTCCTGTATGTTGATGACACCCTTTTTTGTCGGCCATCTGTCAGTGCTAAGACATGATGATATAAACATAATGTTGTTGTATTGTAGGTGGGTCAGATGCAGATTCTGAGACAGCAGATCGCAAATGAGCTGAACTACTCCTGCAAGTTTGACTCCAAACACCTGGCTGCTGCCCTGGAAAACCTCAACAAGTCAGTCCTGTCAAAGAGCTTACAGTACCTCTTCTCTCGTAGCTCTGTAATTGTGTTACAATTTGAATATTATCATTCGAGTTGAGGGAAAAGTCTTGCTTTATTTCAGTATCATGAGATACTACTAGGTGCTCTGTGTTGCTCCAAAATGTTGCTTATATTGATGGCATTTAGACTCATGCTACTTCTATTTAATGAAGCACACAAATGCTTGTTATTACAACTTATTTTGCCTATTACTATTATAGTACTATTTCAATGACTTAATGCCAAAGCTTGTGCTGTTGGATTTAAGAAGAAAATAAGTAGGAGTTAATAAACGATTATTGTTTAATTTTTTCATCAAGCTCTTTTCTTCATCTTCTGTATATCATCTGTTATTGTGACCTTGCCAGGTCTCTGCTGGCAGACATTGAAGCTCACTACCAGGATCCATCTCTGCCCTACCCTAAAGAGGATAACACTCTCCTGTATGACATCACTGCTCACCTGGAGGCTGCCGGCATTCACAACCCACTCAACAAGGTCTAATAATAATTTATCTTCAGATACCATCTCTGTCTACGTTCCATTTCATGGCTGGCAACTGAACATTGTTCTTTCGTTTATTTTTGTCACAGATCTACATCACGACAAAACGCCTGCCTTACTTCCCCATCATCAACTTCCTGTTTATTATCGCTCAGCTGCCTAAACTTCAGTACAGCAAAAACCAAGGCAAGTTTTTTTCAGCTCACTGTGGTACAGCTATTATCATACAGTTGTTGATGACTTAAGTTGTACAGTTGTGAGTGCAACAGTGTACTATGATGGCTGATGTTTTGGAGAAGATTCATTTTCTCGTTTAGTGTATCCATCACATCATCAGAAGGTTTTTTTTAGTTTCTGGTCCACGTTTTCTTATAGATGTGGGGGTAGGTGTCACTTTCAGCTGGAACCCTACTGCTCACATGGTATAAGAACCATTATTGGCTGCTCTATCTCTTACAGTTTGAATGTGTTTTTTAATTGAGTAGACTACATACTATACTCAACACACATAGAGCATTATTTTGGGAAATGAAGGAAGTCATTACTTCTACATTCTGTGTATAATAGTGATGAATTATATGGCATATTTTCTGTTTAATATACCAGATTTACTGGTATGTAAGGCTCTATCCACATGCAACTGATGTGTCGTGTGTTTCCAGGAATGACGTGCAGAAAAGCCACAGACCCAGTTGACTGGCCTCCGCTAGTCCTCGGCCTGCTCACCCTGCTCAAGCAGTTCCACTCCAGATACACATATCAGTTCATGGCTCTCATTGGTCAGTTCATCCGCTCTATCATGGAGCAGTGCACAAGGTAACAAAACAGACTTGAAAAATTGAAATTAATTTAAATGTCCTTTTGTGTAGTTTTTGATTAAAGATTGGCTATCTTTTAGTTTGCTTAATCAGAGTGCTTTCTAGAAATGTATCCTTTTATGGTTCTGTGGCCTCATGTTTGTGTTTCCATTTGACCCCACCACAGTCAAAAGATCCCTGACATGCCCTCAGATGTGGTGGGAGCGCTGATGTTCCTGGAAGACTATGTGAAGTACACAAAACTGTCACGCAAGGTAGGACAGCTCTGACCTTTGCATGCCACTGGTAAAGTTGTAAAAATGTGGTAAATTACAAAATGTACTTTTTAGCTGGGTGTGGTAGAGAAGCGTGAGCTTTGATTTCTAATGATTATACTGTAATATGTTTAGCAGCTGTGTTGTTATGCAGTGAGATGTAATACGTTTTAGCGGTAAGAAATGGTTAATGTCCCTTATTTTAGAATATTTTAAGCACTATGTCTTAAACTAACTGTATGTACTGTGGGGTAGTAATGTGTTTTTCTCTTTTTTTCCCTTCGTATTCTAAAGGTTGCAGAAGCCCATGTGCCGAGTTTCATTTTCGATGAGTTCAGAACAATACTATGAAGATCTGGGTGATGCATTTCCTCAGAAAATTATGCTTCTGTTGGCAAAGGCTTTTTTTCACTGCAGACATTTCAGACTTGTCATATTAGGAGAGGCACAGGTGTTAGTAACTAATACCAAGAACAATTGCTTTGTACCATCCCAGCAGCTCAGTGAGCCATGTCAGTGTGACAGTGACCCAGGATGCACATAACCAGAACACTGAAAGTGAAGCAGCTAACTGGAGTTCATCCTCTGTTTATTTCATTTTTAGAAAGAGTGCTTTAATGTCTTCCATGAAAAAAGCCCACTGAGTTGTTAACTTACACATTTCATTGACCATTAATGTCTTAATGCACTAATAATAGATTGTACAAAAATAGAAAATTTAAATTGCATATTACTTATCCTGCCAACTTTGTATACTGTCATTTTGTGCCATTTCCAAATGAAGTTCATTAATAAAAAAGAAAAAAAAAGAAATACGATGTCATACAATGTTATTTTGTTTCGCTTGACTTGATGTAATTGGCTCGTTTGGTAGTCTTTTACTTTGAAAAGAAAACATCCCCGGAAGTCAGACCTTAGCCATAGCTACTGTCGGTGTTGTGTTCTCCTTTTCGCGCGAGTTTTGCGTCTGCTGTGTCTATTTTCATGTATTTTACGTTTGGCTGTTATCAACACCGCATTAAAAACAACTGAAACAGAATAATACACTGTTACTTCGCATGTATACAATAGCTCGACGGTTAGCTAGATAAGCTAACAAGCGGGTAACGTTAGCAGGCTAGGCTAACGTAACGTAACGTCAGTTAGCTTCACTTTAGTTGATGTGTGTTGTGTTTACGGTCTCGGGTTTAAAACACATCGTAATGTCTCTCAGCGCGGTTCACGGGACGCTGTCGAGTCTGAAGTCATGTCAGGTGGACATCGGGACGGGAATGGATATAGTGACAGATGTAGCTATGGACCTGGCGGAAGCTCAGGGTAAATATAACAAGCACTCCCAGTAACTTGCCTGTCGCGCTCATTCGCTTTGCTTCTTTATTTTGCATCACTATTTAATTTTGGGGTCAAATTTAACGCCACAACAACAAACGGAGATGTTCCCAGAACTCATGTTCCCAGAATTCATGCTCCCTTTGGTGGTGCTGATGAATCAATATATGTATATCGATTCAATGGTGAGAAGTAACTAGGTAGCTATATTAACTCATGTGCAGTACACTGCTGAGGCACACAGGTTAATGGTGCATTAATGTTATTGGGTATTTCCATTCCTTGCGACTTGAAAGAGAATTGTTCCACTTTTTACTTCAATACGTTTGAAGCTACTAGTCACTTAAAATGTGCTAACATACCAGCTCTATGACAATAGTATACAATGAATGCATTGGCATAGATTAAACCAGCCATAATTATAGAAAGTAGTTGAAATTAGATCACTTTTGAGCAACTGCAACATTGATTAATACATTTGACCAACTTTTACTGTTTACTTTTACTGGTCAGTATTATACCTGCAGGGATCAGTCTGCATAATGAGTACTTGTACTTTTGATTAGGACTGCACATACATACATCTGTTTTTAGTACATCATTTAGTTATACCAGAAATGCAAGACAGTTACCTCAAATGGAATATTTTATATGACATATATTCATATACACTGTAAATAGTATGGTATTGCCACTTTCACTTAATTAAAGGATCTCAATACTTTTAAATTCATTGTGTGTGCTGTCTTGTTACAGATAACAATGTGAACCCTGGCATCAAAGAGATGGAGGCCATGATTCTGGAGTGTGCCAAGCTGGACAGGGAGATTAACTACTTTGTTGACGTGGTGCAACAAGTCACATCAGAGGTAAGGGCAACCTACACCATCTAATCACACTAAGTGAAAACCTCCTTTCCCCTTACGCTAACCAAACAGGTCAGCTTTAAGATGCATTCCTGGGATAAGGACTTAAATGTGCAAAAAGGGCTCAATGGCTCCTGCTGTGTACACCCAGTTTTTTTCTGGAGTGTTAAGACCCAATGTCAAGATGTTCGTTTGAAATGTCATGGAAACAACTGAAATTGACTAACTGGAAAGGCAGTGGAATTAGCCTAACCTCCATTAAATTTCTGTAGGTTAATTCCCAGCAGCCGGAGGCCATGTTCAGCCTGTCTGCCAAAGTGAAGGAGCAGTTTGCAGAGAGAGTAGCCCGGCTCTCTGACGCAGAGCTTCAGAATCACCAGAAGGTCGTCGCGTTCAAGGAGAGCATCAAGAACTCTCTCAGCCAAGGTAGGGCGAACAGAGAAAAGACAGGAAAAACAGTCTGAATCGGTGTACTGCTTGACTCAATTCGATGTATTCAGAACTTATAATAGCCTTTGATAATAGCTGTGCCCGCACGAGAGCTTCTCAGCCATGGAGAGAGAGTAATCTCGGAACGTGTCCTTATTCAAGATAATTAGCTTAATTTCAAACAAGCGCACCAGAGTCGGCATTGTTTACTGTTGGATAATTGTGTTTGTCGGCCACCCTGTGGCTGTTATTTGCTGCTTTTTAATTGTTGTCCTTATTACACCCCTATTAAAAAGGTGGCCGCACACAGCCATTGCCATATTTTTTTGTTCTCTGAAGACATTTTGAGTGAAACTGCTGCTGCACCAATTTAATTGTCCCAGTATGGCTCTTTCCCAAACAGTTGCATCGTGTGCAGAAACATATTTTAAAGTGTGAAAGTTAAGTGATATATGAGATCACCTTATATTGTAAATGAAGCTTACAGCCAGAGTTTTCTTTTAATACCCTGAGCACAGATGGCCTTGGACTTTTTGATCGTTGTAGCTGTGCTAGGACATCCATGGTAGATGTTGTAAACTTTGTACGTGGGCTTAAAAAAGGGGAGATTTCAGTTTATGTGTGGGTGGGTGAGAGTTTTGTGTGTGTGCATGTTGGTAACTGAATGTGCATCTGCCCTTTAGGCTGTGTGTGTGTGTGTGTGTGTGTGTGTGTGTGTGTGTGTGTGTGTGTGTGTGTGTGTGTGTGTGTGGCGTCTCTCTCCT
>OMLP01007402.1:36188-46222 GCA_900302685.1 Spondyliosoma cantharus | reverse complement strand
GTAAAGGGAGCAAGTTGTCCATTTTGGCTCCTCTATGATGGATGTATTGGAGGCTCGGGGGGAGAAGGAGAGTTCAAATCTGTCTCCAGAGTCACAAAGGCCAATTATGGACCACCGACTGAGATGGGAGATGAATGTACGGGATGAAATCAGAGGGGGTGAACGGAGGGAGGAGAGGGTCGATGTGTGAGGAGGGAGGGAAGAGGTTGGTGAAGTCGCACGAGGTGGCCATCTTTATCTTCATCTTCATGTACGGTTGTTTCTCTTTGTCGTCTCTGTGGCAGCTTGTTGTTGTTGTTTATGTGTCCTCTGGGTCCATCTTGCATGTGTTTGTAGCTGATTGTCTTCTTCTTCACTCAGAGGCTTCAGATCGGGACTTTAACCTGGTAGGCCCGTTCAATAATCCATCCGTGATAGTAATAACCAACTGCACACTGTAAAAAAAATAAATAAAATAAGAGCAAATAACGTAACAATGTTTTAACAAGATAATAATAAAAAGCTCCATTAATACAACAGGTTTATTTTAGCTTTGATTTTACATGAGATCTTATTTTAATGATTGATTAAGGAAATGTACACATGTAAAATAATCTGATTACCTTTTGATATTGTTGAACATTGTTATTATAGAATATAATCAGAGCTAAAAGTGGAGGATAGTGCTGTTAGTGTTATTAGCTGTATTTTTTTGTAAATGTCGAAATGCTGCTGCTTGTCTGGTGTTCAGATGTAATGACAACATTGTGTTTGAACTTGACCAAGTTAACAGCCAAAATTAGAAAGAAACTGAAATTTAATGTGTATTTACATGTTTATTACAGATTGTTCATGTTTTTTTTTGGCATATAGCCAAAACGCCCAGTCTATTTTTCTAATTGTATGGACAAAAATACAAGATAAATATGTGAAATAAACACACTTTCCGACTCCTGTAGGTGGTGAACATTCAACAGTTCAACACTTGAATGAACAGAAAGTGAAAATAAAGAAAATACAGTGAGCTCTATTCGCAGTCGTACTTTGCTGATATCAACCAGTTTTCTATGCAACTGCCTGTCTGTCAACATCAACTATCACCTTCGTTTGAAATCCACAGTGTGCAAGTTTTTCGCCGGGAGTCAGCAAAGTGTGTCGCGCTTCTCCGCTGTCGCTCGGTTCAAACCGCTGCACCTGTCACTCATGTTGATGAGCTGTCAACCTTGAAACGGCGTCGGGGCCCGAGGTTGAGGGAACCAGTGTGTGGAACGTTTCCACGGGCCGCTCACAAACAAACACATCTGCTTTCATGAAATTACAAGGTCTTCTTCCGACGTCTTCTGTTTACCTTGCTGAAGGCATTTTTTTGTGTTTCTTCATGCTTTCCAATATTATTGTTGCTCCGACCCCCCCCCCGGCTCACTGCTTTCCAACCCACAGTAAATGAGTCTCCACACAGGGGAGAGTAACTTAATCCAAACAGTCTATTCACGTTAACTGAGTCCACTGCTTTTTAATTACCCCCAAATCCAATCATTCACTTAAGGAGATGTTAAAGGCAGGAGTTATGACGTCACATGACCGATTTAATCCCTCAGTTAGAGGAATGGTTCAGGAACCGGTGTGTGTGTGTTACGTAAACGTTCTTTACGGCTTTATTCAGACATGACAGGACAAGGAGAGAGCAGCTAGCTGTGAGCTGGAGGGTGTTGATATGAAGGAAGAAGAGTGCGTTGTGTTATGTCACGGGCCGGATCGGTGCCTCTGTTGCCATCGAGAATGTACAGCTGTGTTAGAGGAAACGCTGGCGACTACTTTCAAACTGTTACTGGATCTTTGACAGGTGGTTAACATTTGGGTCGTACCAGCAAGTTAAGAGAAAAGGCTGGTAAACAGCACAAGATTCAACGCTCGAGCACAAGATTCAACGGTGAGAATGCAGTCTAGGTTCAACTCTAAACGTGTTTTTTTTTTCAATTGAGAGGTAGAAGGGAATAAAAGATGTCAGACAAAGTCAACTTTTGCAGGAGCTACAGAAAAAAGTGTCTCGAGCAAAGCAAACAGACTTGAAACCATCAACAGTGTAATAACTGGAATGAATTAAACCTGCATTCCTTTTAATAGCCAGCAGAGGGGAAACTCCACTGGTTGCAAAAAGACTTCCGATTGAATTTAAGTTTATGAATAAATGACCCTATTTCTAGCTTGATTTATTACCTCAGATTTCCTAATGATTTTATGGTCTTAATCGCTAGTTTTAAGTCTCCTTCAACGCAGCACGATGTTCATTTTCTAAATCTCGCTCCCATTTAGAGTAAAATAGATGATAAAGCAGTGTTTGCTTCAGGATGTTGCTACTTTGCAATTTACATTTTCAATTTATTTATCAGACGCTTTTGTCCAAAGCGACTTACAGTAGTTCATACATACATTCACACACTGATCGCGGTGGCTGCCATGCAAGGCGCCGACCTGCACATCAGGAGCATTTTTGGGGTTCGGTTTCTTGCCGAAGGACACCCTGACATGCAGACCTATAGGGGAATCAAACCAGCGACCTTCCGATAACAGATGCTGGCTCTACCCCTGAGCCACAGCCGCCCACCACAGCAATGAACAAGTGGCTACCGCAGCATTTTTTTCCTCGGGTTCACAGTCAGATCCAATCAGGAAGTCCTCCCCAGCTCCACCCTGTCAGCCGAATACGGTCGCTTCTGGCTCTAAAAACCAAGATGACGACGTCCATAATGCCACATTTGAGAGCCCACAATCCACTTGGCTCCCTCCACTATTTAATATACAGTCTATGACACTGACTTTGAGCCTGGTGTTAAATCCCAGAGGAATATTTCACTCCCATTTTTTGTGAAGGCTTGTACCTCGCGCCTTCATCAAAGATTAGTTCAGAGCTCCTCCCGTCTCTCCTCCTCCTCCTTTTTCCTGCTCCAGCGATAATGCATCGCGATGGTTTAATGGCATACGTCCTCTTCCTCGAACACCAAAGACCTCCTGGAATCCGGTCAATACGTCAACAGGAAGGATGAGACGGAGGGAGAGAAGGAAGAGGAAGTGTGGCAGCGCAGTGACGGACAGCGAGGCAGGAGGATGTGCGTGTGAGGGAGAGAGAGATGTTCTCTTTGAGCCTCCTGTTGTCCTTTGACCAGCAGGCTGCAGGGAGGTCGAAGCTTTTCCAGCACGCTGAGCAAGTGAGGAGATAACATCTGTCACTTTGTGTCACAGCCGCAACTACACACTCTGCAAGTGAAGATGCTGTGGATACTGTAAGAAAAAAGAAAAGAAGAAATTTTGGAATCTGTTGCCACGTGTTAAGTTGGGACTTTAGTTGTCTTTCGAGGTTTTTTTTTTGGTTTATATTCTGTTAAGGTCACAGCTGGACACCGATAAATGAAATTCATTGATTTTAAAGAAGTGTCGATGGTTTACTATACCAAAGCTTTGGTGATGATACTGAAACGTATTAATGTTGTAATCAGAAATATCTCAAATTATTCTCATTTCGTTCCAAACTCCGACTGTACAGGAGCTCCTCCTGCGCTGTACTTACAGATACACACATTCAATTCAACAGTCATGTTTTACTTGAGTCTTTCTGAAGGGGATATTTTTAGTGTAAGACCGCTCATGTGTCACAAGAGGAGGAACAACGTTTTTTTTTTGTTTTTTTTTTCTGCGAGCGGTGGAATATCTCTTGGCATCCCGAGAGGTTCAGACGCTGGAGGTCATCCCGCTGCCTGTGATGCATGAAAACGTGCGTTCTGAAAACACAGGATATATTCTTTAATATCACACTGACTGAAGTGGAGAATGACAATGGAATTGATTTGTATGAATTCTAAATATTCACAAATGTTGGAAATGGACACTGCGCTTGTTGTCTGGTTAGGTTCACGCACAACAACAACTCGGTAAGGGTTAGGAAAGGATCATTTTTTAAATTAAAATGCCTGTTTTGGTCTCCACAAACACAGCCGGAGAAGTCCAAAAAAAATATTCAGAATTTGTCCCGACGTCTCCGTAAAATGTTGCAAGTGTTGGCAGCCTCCTCGCCTGTAAGTCCGCCACCATCCGCTCTGCCTCCACACACGACATCAGGTCATAAACATGTAAAGTCAACATGTTTTATTATCTGTCAATATGGCACGTAGCCAATGACAATTTGAACGTACGAGAGGCTCTAACACCAACATTGTATCCTGGAGACTGGACTCAGCAGATGCTCTTATATTCCACAAATTATAAGAGTTTGATAAACATAAGTGAGCAGATGAGCCACCTGTGAACAAAGAACGGGCAGAGCATCATCTATTAAAGATCATTGTTGCAACAAATTATTTAAAACACAAGTTCAGGGCGAAACGCAAACTTTATTAATAGATTTTGATGCTGAGCAGTGGCAGCGTGAGAGATCTTTCCAACGCACCTGCTTCCGAGTTAAAAAAACTATCCTTTGAATCAGGTGGAAACAGCTCTCCTCCTGTGATTCCCCTTCCATCAGCTGCGACGTTAAACAGATTAATATAACATTGCAATGCAACAATAACAACACCAGCTGAGAGGTTAATTAGCGCCTGTGTCGGTTCATGCAAATCGAGCTCAGGTCAGCTGGAGTCTGAGGGGTTTTGCAGAAAAAACAAGGAAACGGGGATCCGCTACGGTCGAGGCTCGGGAGAGAGAAGAACCGGGTCCCTGCAGGGTCCCTCAAGAGCTGGATTTAAAAACTCTGCATTAAATCAAATCAGCTCCAGCAAACAATGAATCATTTTTGGATACCGAAAGAAGTTTGGTGGGGGAGAAAAATCTCCTCACCGCAGTTTTTATTTTGATTCATGACTAGTAAAGAAACAATGTGTGACAAAACAATTACAACAATAAAGAAATGCATGTAATAAAATTCTGACGTCTCTTTATCAACATATCTATTTGTTTAGAGTAGATGGATCAAGTCATTGTGTTAAAGACATTTATAGCTAGGAGGTTGAAAAGACAACTGTTGGGCGCCAAGAAGAGAGAAACAAATAAATTATGACATATATAAACTATTATAGTCGTAGTTTATAACCTTCCTGCTGAGCTGTAGATGTTTTTAAAGATCCTTTGATATGACCTTTTGCTCAGTTTTACATCAACAATACGCACACTATCACGTATTTGATTCTTATTGAGCTTTAAACAGAATTGTGCACCAGACACAACACAGTTAAACGTCTCTTTAAGGACGCCACAGACATCTTGTTCAGAGGTTCGTCGGTGTAAAAATGCTTCTGATCCTCCAAACAAGACCAAATCCATCACTAGTTGGGTTCTAAAAGATGTGCAAGAACTCTGTATTCTTACTGCTTTTGTCATTTTGAGTTATCCGATAAAACTTCAACCGTATTTTCAAAGTTTGAGGAATGACTCCCCTGCTGTGACGGAGCTGTTTTCAATACCAATCAGGCTGATTGGCCTAAAAAAAAATCCAGCTGTGTGGTCGGAGACTTGCAATGATGTTAATGCATCCTAATGAGCATCCTGGTCTAACTGCATTGATACTGATTGCTATCTGTGCAACCGGCTTAATTAGCCTTCAGTGTCAGATGTGATGAATGTTGTCCATTAGCTAATTAGCGTTTTGGGACTGGATTTGGAGTCACTTTAAACAAGATTCTCAGACATACAGAGCCGAACTGACTCAAATGAATCAGTCACTCTGTGTTTTATATATATTTACACAGCCTACAAAAGTTTATCTTTGAGTTGCTTCCAGTTGGAAAGAAATTCAGTTAGAAAGAGAAGGTTTTGCTCCCATTGGAAGCTCTTCCTTGGGTCCAGTGATAGTGATCGACTGCAGGCGGGTAAATTAAGTACAATTATGAGGTACTTTACTTGAGTATTTACATTTTCTGCTACTTTATACTCCACTAATTTAAAAATCTTTGCTAATTGGACAATAGCGATGCATCAATGTCCAATCAGAAAATAATGAATTGTTTGCTGAAAGTTTGTCTCAAGAAAGAGCGAATATTTTAACATCAAACTGAAGTGAAGAGTAAAAATAATTGAAAATAAACTGAAGCTGAGATAAATTTGAATTTTAATGTCGTGTACGACGCATCTATTTTGTTTTATTCGTCAATTTTATTAGAGTTTTTTCATTCCGCACTGATCTTTATTTCGTGCTCTGTTTTCGATCGCTCACAACACAGCTGACAGACTGTTTCAGCTTCTACTATGCAGATAATTCTTAATGATTTACTCGGTGTACAAACAGAGCCTGAAGACTGTCCTGACCTTGAAGGAGATGCTGATGTCTCAGGAGGGTGTGTGTGTGTGTGTGTGTGTGTGTGGGAGGGCTGGTAGCAGTCCAGCTGTCAGCTATCAACAGAGGAACGTCTGTAGTGGTTTGTTGGGTTGCTGTGAACGTTCGGCGACTGCTGAAGCGCAGCGTGAAGAATGTGAGAAGATGGAGAGATCAGAGGTTGAAGGGGAGAGTGTGGAAGAGGTAGAAGCAGGAAAAACAACAGAGACGTGGATGATAGTTTAGTAGATGAAGGGCAATTGAAGGTTTGCAAGATGTCCTGTTGTTATATACTTGTCCTTTTTACACAGAGAAGGCGGCGCATTTGCTCCAATGTAAGGCCGGCAAATTGCCGCCTTCTCTTTGTAAAAACGAGGCGTAAATATTACTCCTTTTCCAAAAGCTGCCACTTGTGACGTGACGTGAAGCACGAAGTTGGGCAGTGAACAGTGACAACGAGTTTGTCAAAATAAGAGCTTTACATTGCACCCCATTGGAGTTTAGAACTGGGTTCTTAGCGGGGGGCTTTTAATTTGAAAGTAGCGACCGTTCGTAGTTTTCCGGCCGCTACACAGTTAGCTGACAGCTAGCGGACTCAACCAAACAGCTCCGCTAGCTGTCAGCTAAGAGATCCAGGAGACTCTAGCATCTCCTGGATCTCAGCGGCTTTCCAGTTGCTCATGTTGACGTCCACAGATGAGGTGATGGACTGACTGCTGTGATCAGCTGTTTCCTGGTTTTAAAACTCCCCGGCGGTGGCCCGCACAACAGTGCACCTCCGGCCATCTCACGCAGAGGCCGGCACATTTACGCCTCGTGTTTACATAGAAATGGAGGCGGAAATAAGTGTACCCTCCGAGGCGGCATATTGGCGGACCGAAACAGGCTGCCAATATGCCGCCCTCTGTGTAAACACGCCGACCGGACCGGCAAAAGGGCGGCGTATTGGCGGCTTTTTACCCAGTGTAAAAACGGCTACTGTAGCATCGTCGCTGTGCCACATGTCCGGTGCCATATGCAAGTAACACTTCAACAAAATCTATTAAATTAGGGAGGAAACTGCACACTGTGATTACTTCCAAGTGTGCACAATCATTTTCTACCAAAGAGAGTAAACGGTAGGCTGTTGAGAAACAGTCGTGTGGTCTCTTAAGACTCCTCAAGTTCCTCCTCTTGTACCGTCCCTGAACAGTCAACGTTTACCGCCGTCGGCTTAAGTCGAGTTTGTTGTCGTCCGTTATTGAACATCCTGCCAGGAGGAAACTCTTTCTGCCTCGATGTCCGTGGATGTACAGTCATCCAGCACTATGGTATATTTCATATCGAAGGGAAGGTGGTCGTAACTCATAATGACAAGCTGTCAGAAGGAATCTGAGAGGCCGCTTGATGCTTCTGTATAATGTATGCAGCTAATGTACAAAGTGATGCAGCGCGCGCAGCAGCAGTCGATATCGCAGGCTCTCAACCTTTATAGTTTGTGACGAGCAAAAATGAATGGCTACCGACTACACACACACACACACACACACACCCACACACTCACACAAGGGACCTATATGGTGATCTTTTTTTGTCAACTCCCAGAGGGACAGGCTTCATGCAGACCACCAATATTATTGCTTCTTCCCATTCATTCAATGCATGAGGAGGCTCTTCACTGGACAATAAAGTTGTTTCTTTCTAAACTTTGCCGTCAACCAGCTGCATAAAGCCACCACACAGGCTCCAGTATGAGCAGCAGCAGTTTCTTATTATTGTAATCTGTAACATAATGATGAAAATCTGCTTCTTGCGTTCATCCAGACGGGATCAAAAGAATTGACAATATTTTTCCTTTTCAGCGATGTGAAATCCTGTCTCACTGTGCAGCCTGTTCTCACTCCCAACACGTCAAACACAGAAGGCTACATGTCTAAGTTTGCCGCAGTAGTTATAGCTTAACTTCTTGGAGTGCCACTCTAGTTCAGCAGTATAAAAAAAATATAAAGAAACAAGAAGAAGCATAAAGAAAATTCTGAGTTGGGAGGTGGTTGGATTGGTAACATGAAGTTATGTTAAGTAACTTAACGTACATAAATGACTCACTTACGTAAGTGTTGTACTAACAACGCTCACTGTGACGTAACGTTACATCGCTTACGTCTGACTTAATGTGGTTATTTAACCCAAAGTGTGATCTTGTTCCAAATCCAACCAAACAGCAAAGTTGTTTCGACGTCAGCCACAGTCCAAAAGTCATAATATGTCATAATTTGTGAACCATTTGTCAGCAAACTTCATTTTGAAAGTCTAACTAGAGATTGTATGTTGTGTATTATTGCTAACATGACAGCAGAACAGCTGTTCACATACAAACCGACACTAGAGGGGTTACAGTAGGTAGAGCGTCATAGTTTGGACCAAGCTGCTGTTTATGACGAGTTGAGACTGAGAATTTGTCCAATGTGCTGTGAAAAGCCCTCAAACTCATAGATGTGTAACTCAAATTGGACTTCCTGGATGCTAATGGATCTGCTCATGAGCACCTGTGGCAACATGATCACACCGATGCAGCCACTCGCTTGCAGGTCTGATCTCTTCTGCCGTTTCCACATTGTCGAATGTTGCTGCAGCGTCAGAAGAAACGACGATGATGTTGAGTGCAGCTCGGAGAAACGTGCTCCCGGGTCACGTCTGTCTGCTGGGAAAGAAAAACAAATCCTGCTGTAGGTTTTTCACAAAAGATGATAAAATCTGTAGTTCTGCTCACAGTTACAACAACTTCTGGTGTGAAGACACAAAAAAAAAAAAGCAGAGAACACAAACGGCATGAGCTCATGCACATTTAACTACACTAAATAAGCCCCGGGTCAGCACTTGGCTCGGGGCTGGTGTCAACATCAAGATTATGAAGTGGCTTTTTGTCACACACTGTATGGTACATATGGTGCAGGAGGTGGGCGCCAGCTCAACAGTAAGCTTTAGTGACAAGCTGTCAAAGTGAGTTACCACTGCTGCTGTTTCATTATATATGAACATGCACCATATACTCTGTCGTATTAGCGGTCGCAGCGTGTTGCTCACGCAGAAGGCCTGCGAGCACGAGTACAGTCGGAGCGGCTTTGGGCAAGACGCTGTCTCCCTAACGAGCAGAGTATCAGAAACACGCTGCTTGATGAAGGCGCCGCGTCTGTCTTCAAACAGCTGATCTATTTTTCCGGATCTCAGCTTCGCTCATCGCGTGCGTTTTTGTGGCAGTTGTTTAACGATCTGGCTTCTCAGCTGACGCACTCGAACACGCGCACGCGATAAACCAAAACCCAGCCTTTCGAAATGACAGTTGAGGATGTGGAAGACAAAAGCAGATTCTCTAAAGACAAACAAGGTGCGACGGCGTTAATGTACAGAGGATTTATGACATCTTCCTCTGCTGGATGTCTCACGATTTATAGGTTTCTTGTTAACCTGCTTCCCTCTGATCATTTACCCTGATTTATTTCATGCAATGGGCAAACAGGGCTACTATTTTTACACTACAGCCATCACACACACACACACACACACACACACACACACACACACGTACGTAGATACAAATTTCTCTCCTCTTTCTCTGCTTTCTCTCTGCAGCTGGGTCCAGTCCCCTCAGGGTTTTGAAATATAACACTATCACCATTTATTACAATCTTTCCTGCTCCCTCTCTCCCTCTCTCTCTCTCTCTCTGTGTGTTGCTTCCTCACTCGTCCGAAATTATTGCGTGCCTGCCTTCCTCTCTCC
>OMLP01007402.1:29449-36168 GCA_900302685.1 Spondyliosoma cantharus | reverse complement strand
TCATCAAGTGCAGAGAACAAAAAAGATATTTGCTGGCAAGTTTTGTCCGGTGGCCTTGCGGGGGAGGATGAGCTCATGCAGCCACAAACGTAAAAAAAAAAAAAACAGGAGAAAGTAGAGTTCATCCCTGCCTTGCACTGTGACTGGTTTACAGCAGAGTGATCACATCTCTTAATTCAATTTGCAGCAAACAGAGGAACACACACAAATAATTTATTTGCACACACAAAGAAAACAATCTAAAAATACAAATGCGACGAGTCATTGGAGAGTCCACGGCCGGCCAACACTTCCAACACCACAAAGGCAAATATTACGTCACAGTAATCGTGCACACAGCGTTCTGCATCATTTTTGAAAATAGATTAGAACGACTTTGTGTGTCAGATCTATTTGCTTTCAGTTTTTCAAGGAAAAGCCTAAAATTAGCACGAAAAATTGTTTAATCAAACAGCCACAATTTACATCAAAGGGCACAAATACAGTTTCAAACCATCTGTCAAACATATTGTCTCATATCCGGTGTGTGTGTGTGTGTGTGTGTGTGTGTCATCACTGTAACTGCAGAGATCAGAAAGATCAACATGACCTCGGTACAATCCGAACAGATCAAACCATTTTATATCACATTACTTCGAGTTTTCACCCGTCATGATTTGGTTATTATCCTTCAGTTACTGCGGCTGAAAATGGATCCAAAAGAGCATTTTCTGCCTGTATTTATAGAAAATAACATTAATGTTTTTGAGTAAAACGTGCAAAATGAGGCAGAATCTAAAGAGGCAGAATATAACCTTATTAGAATCTGGGTAAAAGTATTTCTAACACTTTGTTGAATGTTGTTGAAATTAGTTTTTTTCTGACAGTGAGATGATTTTAACAGTTATTCCAGATGTATTTGGTGCGTCCCCTCTTCCCTCCAACAATTTCAATGTATGATGCCATATCATATCTACCTATAAGAGATTCAAGGACAGTAATCAGATGGGATTGTTGGACAAGGCTTTGGATTCTCTGACCTGATGGTTGGGGACTTGGTATTCCAATTTAAATGGTTAAAAAATGTCTTCCTGATATCTGTCTACTGTAGCGGAGACCATACATGGAAGGATTACGTATGTAAAACCAATTTCAGTGACAGTAATACATTTTGAAGGAAACGTAATACCGGCTGGATTATACTTTCTATGGATAATGGAGAGTATTAGATGTTCCAGAAATATATCTGCTTCTGTAGCTACAGCATTATTAAACTTTGAATGGTTGTGGTGTGATATGTTTAGCCTCCTTCAGGACATGGTTAGAGTACGGGAAAGATTTGTGGTCTGGTTTGTAGTGACCTGAGGCACAATGTGTTTAACCAATTTGTTGAACATGTTCATGTCAAGGAACCCAAAAGTGACGTAAATTAGACCACGATAACCAGATTAGATAAGATTTTAGAAGAAGGGTCGCTGATCTGATCAGAATTTTAGATGTTTTATAACAGAATGTGCTGGAAACTCGTGACTAAAACCCAACCGGATGGCGTTAAACTGAACATAAATTATTCCCCTTTTTGGTGGGTTCCTCCCCCGGAAGCCCCTCCAGGATCCCTGGGGGTCCCACTTTGAGAAGCCAGTACCTAAACCTAACCACAGGCGGCACTCAGCATGTCTGCTGAGGTCTTTGGAGTGAAGATCCTGCACTTTGCGTACCTGCTATCAGCCGTGACCGCCTGCGACTGTGTTACGTTTCGCATCACAACATGATGGAAGCAGTTAGGTTACATACACAAGAAGTTCCAGGAGACAAGGTTGAACGTTACAACCATATTCACCGGCTCAGTTATGTACGTTTGCATGCTAACATATGCTACTTAGCAATAAATATGACGACCCGATGATGGCGTCTGATCAAAACTGATGGAAATCAATAGGGTCTCTGCGGCTGAACCACGAATGTCTGAACATTTTGCCATCACACGCCTGGAGAAAGAATAATGTTTTGGATGAGTAGCTTCTAAGATTATTATTGTATTGAGTTTGTCTCTGTGTGCACGCATGTGTGCCTCTTTGTGCTAATGTTACAGAGGAGCGAGGTTAATGTGATTTTAAATCTATATAATTATAGATTGCTCTGCGAGCTCTCTCTGGAGAGAACGGGAGAAAATGGAGTTTATGAGGGAGAGATGAGAGGGCGAAATGAAGAGAAAATCACGTTAGCGGAGAGAGAAAGAGGAGACAAAGAAGTGCGTGAGAGACGAGACGGCACAGAGAGAGGAGGGAGGTCTGCTGGGGATCGTTTGGGGTGAGAGAACATTTTACTCTTCTCGGGAATTTGTGCGAAACCATATTACTGTAGACAACAGAATTACAGTCGGAGACATTCAGCGGGGGGAAAAAGGCGAGAAAATGAGCAATAGAGAAGCACGGAGACCGAAATGAAAACGATATTGTGAGTGTAAATCATTTTGCGATTTTGATTGTCTCTGCTGCTTTATATTCAGAGCGGTGATAGACAGAGAGAGAGAGAAGGAAACATGTCCTCTAACACAGAGCAGGGAGTTTCCCTCTGGGCCTCATGATGATCTGCATTTCACTCTGTTTCATTTAGTACAACACTGGGAATAAGATTGCTTCAGATGTTGGACCTGCGTTAGATGTCTCTAGATAAACGGGCCCTGGCTACACGTCAAGATATTTAGCTTTCCTGCACGTCCACAAGCATCCAAAAAGAGTCCTCGGTTAAAGTTCGGATATTTAACCTGTTGTGCATGTAAACAGACGTCCAAGAGGGATCCTAGTCCGACGTCCAGACACCAAACCTGTTTCAACCGATCCGCAGCCACCTGAGCTGCTCGATAACTGCAGTCAAGAACAACAAGTCCAGAGCTACCTTCAAAATCGGACCATTTCCAACAAATTACACCATTTGGTTGCTATCGCTGTTGTTTGAAATGACCTCGTTTGAGTTGGGGACGTTGGTCGTCATGGTCACATTGCTAAGCAATTATCAGGAAATGACAGGGACTGTTGGTAGAAAACAGGGAATGAACAGCAACCTCCCATTTTCCAGTGAGGTCTGGCGTTTTGGTAATCCAGTCCACCCCTAATCTCCTCCCAATACAGGCTTTGTTACTCTATTACTATTTGTCCTTGTCATTATAAATACAGAGCACTAAGCTGTTCCCTTCCAAACAATGCTCCTGTCGTCCTTGATGCCGACGCTTCCTGTACCTAACTTTTCGTTTTGGTTTGCCAACATTACCGAATTGACTGATACAACACAGGATTAACCTTCCGCCCTTTCAGTGATGCTCCTCCTGATTTGAGTATTTTGTAATCTTGGGTCTACTGACATGACACAAGGTCTAAAAAATGTTAAAGCAGCTTTGTTCCCCTCATATTTACCAGAAAATAGAGAGAAAACAAAGGCTGGGCATCTAGAACATTTTGGTTACATCAAAAAAGAAAGATTGAAAAACAAGTTGTAGTCTCTCTCGTCTCTCAGATGTGATACAAACGTAGACAGATGGATCCAGAGTGACTGGCAGTAAGACGGATAAAGAGGAAGACAGACAGGAAGAGGGTGGACAGGCAGCGCAAACAGACAGATGAGACATTAAACAGAAATGGAGGGGAACAGCATCGTTCTGTAATCTAATGATGATGGTGACTGAGAGCGAGCGAGCATGTGTGTGCGTGCGTGTGTGTGTGTGTGTGTGTGTTTGTGGACTCCGGCTCTAATTATCTGTCACACACTGAAATGGAATAAGTCCTCGATGATACGATGTGCGCAGGGCAAGGCGGCGGTTATGTAACACGACCTCCAGATGCACCAGCGTCATCAGGCCTGACGGACAGACAGACAGTTAATTTGTTTATTAATGTGTTTTGATTTTTATTAATTTAGTTTAATTACGACAAGGAAACAAGCTTTAGAGACGGCTGCGAGACAGAGGTGAGATCCTTGACTAGGACGAGACGACTCCGGCTGATCCGCCTGACCGATCGGCGGGCTGCAGCGTTATAACTCCGTCTTTTAGTATCGGATCAGTGTGCTAGTTTTTTTTGGTTTTGGCAGGTTTATTTGTTTAGCACAATTCGGACACAAGGCCACTCAAAATGCTTCACAGGGGCATAAAATTGCATTTAAAAGACATTAAAGACAAACCGGAAGACATCGAGAATGAAAACAAAGAGCTAAAATTGAATACAAGACAATAAATAAGTTACGGTGCAGTTCAAGTTACTGATCAAAGTTTTAAAAATCCAATGGCACACACAGAGGCCTTGATTTAAGCCTCAATTTAAAAGAGGTGAGACCTTCAGTTTTGTGGGAGTTGGTTCCAGATTTGTGGTGCATGAGAACTGAACGCTGTACCTCAACAGTAGGGTGATTAAAAAAAACAGGACAGTACAAAAGGGTTCTCCTGACCATTGAAATGCAAAAATAACTGCTCTAAAGGGTAACGAACTGAAGTAACCTGACTGATTCGTGGAAACGAGGCTTTTGTAAACTATTTTCGACATCAGCAGAAAATAGTACACAATTATCTATCCCCTGTTTTTCCAATCTGAACATACTGTACATGTTCACAAACACAGGAACACAAACACTCAAGCCTGACCTCGATCTCTCTTTCCCCCTGCAGTGAGCTCCAACCAGAGCCATGGGGAGTACCCAGACTGCCGGAGTGAGAGGGAGTCGGGAGGGGAGGCGTCTCTCCTGGTGTCTCCACTGGTGGTGGCGGGGATTGTTATAGGTTTGGTCCTCTTCCTCTCCTGCATCACCATCATCGTCGGCAGCCTTCGCAAAGACAGTCGACTACGAAACCCTCACCTCCGAGCGAGCTACGGTCAGTCTGCGGCTCTGACTTTGTTACCTGCTATCCGATGCGTCTTCTCCTCCAAGTGTCATTTCGGTTTTCAGCAATCTGCGGAGCGATGACCCAGAACATGAAGTCATTTTGAAATAAACTCTGTTGTAGCATGTATCACACGGTTAAGATTATATGATTGTAAGATTTCAGGCCCATTGATTCAGGATATTTCTCATGCGGGGGCTTCTTTTAACTGATGAAACACCCCCACACATTTGTCTTGGCTTCTTCTCTGAAACTTACTTCACCCACAACATCGTGCACATTACTTGCTTCCAAAATCTTAAGCAGGTTTCCCAAGGGAATGTAAATATTTCAAGGCACTAAGCAAATATGAGACAATAGTTGCAGCCAGGACTTTAAATGGACCGATAGAAAAAATGAATTACCTCATCTGCTTAATTTGGTGCTTCTTTACATCAGCTGGAGTGCTGTTTGCCATGATGTTACTCCGTGTCTCTGTTTCTGCAGGTCTGGACGGTTTTTCCTACGGAGGTTCGGTAGGAGAGCTGAGATCTACCTGCTTAGAAGACTTTCCTCCTGGTTTAGACTTTGATTCATACAGAGACACTCTGTCACAGATCAACAACCTGTACCCCGACTCACCACCACGGTACGTGCTCGTGTGAAGGCTTATTCTGGAAGTATTTCACATAAATAGATGTTGTTGTTGCTGGATCTACTCGCAGGTGTATTATTCTACTTTCTGCTCTAAAAGGAAATACGCCAATAGCAACATACAGCACATGCAGACAAATACTTGAGCTAGAAAAAATAATTGAATTTAAATGAACATTTTGAGCCTGAACTGTCTTCACCCACCACCAGCTTCACTATAGACCCTCCTCCTGTCATGTCAAATGTCAAATTTCAAAATGTAACTGACCATTCAGCCGTGTCCCCCCGCTGTTCTCACCCCACCTGGTTTGACACTTTCCTCTGTAGTAATTCATTTATTAAGGAGCACTGTTACCCTCCGTGCCCTTTGTAAAGGTGCTGGAATGAGTGTTTGTGTGCATTGTGTTTGTGTGTGTGTCTATGTGTGTGTGTGTGTGTGAGAGAGAGAGAGAGAGAGAATCGGAGAAAGAAGGAGCTCGCTAAAGGCCAGTGTCATGGTGTTTTTGATCTAAATGTCAACTGGTCTAATTGGCAACTTTAATAATTCACATACATCCCTCCCCTGCAGTGTGTGTGTGTGTGTGTGTGTGTGTGTGTGTGTGTGTGTCTCCTTGTTGCTCTGCCTCTGAAACGTTCACCTACCTCACCTAAGTCGTCGGTTGGATAATATCTTATATTCATTCTGAGACAGTTGTATTTGACTTTCCGATGTCCCCGATCACCAGCTGACACATTTTTGCAGCTTAACGACTTTTAGCGTCAATACGAAAGGTTATTGGTTCTGAGGCCTCTGGCGACCCGCTGACTCATTTCCAGCTTAACAGCTCTCTGCATCAGTATGAAAGGTTATGGGTACCCAGTGAATTCTGTTCACAATTTCTGTTCCTGTTTATAGTTTTCTTGCGCCGATTTCACCAACGATCTTCATTATGGAGACACTAGATTCTCCTGGCATGACGGCCAACAGCGTTGAATACTTCAATTTAGGTTCTAAGAGATAAAAGTTTCTGTCAGACGGCAGATGGTCATAAATGTAACCCCTGTAGCGTTTAGCCTGATGGTCTGAGTCATTGCTTTGGAAGTAGCTATTCAAATGTGCAAATCACAGAATATTGGCATAAGAATACTAAGAAAATGTAAATTAATATATGTTCCCGTCCAATTCAGTTCAAGCCAGTGACCAGAGTTTGAGACATTCAACATTTATAAGCGTGACACCATTGGGTATTTTTAGGAA
>OMLP01007402.1:11949-24449 GCA_900302685.1 Spondyliosoma cantharus | reverse complement strand
TGACTACGATGGTATTAAAGCCATTGTAGGTTAGAAAATAGTCTTAAATTTACCAAGATAAATGAAACAAACAATAACAGTGAGAAAAGTGGAGATTTTACAAGAGAATCAAAGTTTTGCAACTTTATAATCTCATGTACTTTTTTCCTCATACATTTTTGAGTATTTTCTTTTTTTACTCTACCCCTTTAATCTCAGACACTATCAGATTTAAATATCAGAACTTCTCATCTTATTCTTGAACGTGCAAGTTATTTGAATTGCAAAGCTAATAAGTTACGTGGATCCTAATATTACCAGTTAGCTGGTTTAACGACCAACCACTGGATATTTAACACAAATGTAATAAAATAAACTTGCTAAACAAAAGACAGAACACCATCTCTTGGTCGCTGGGAGAGATGTGTGATGACTGAAATAGAATATCTCCTAACACAAACGTACACATTGAACAGGAAACCACACAGACACACACTCAGAGCCTCTGACACCTGCTTTAAAATAGCTGGCATGTGGGCACACACCCTCACAGAGGATAGTGAACGAGACGGAGGAAAGACACGGGAATATAAAGAAAGAACAGAAGTTGAAGGAAAGAAAGAGGGCGAGGTAAAACACACACACACACACACTCGCAGCACTGCGTGGTACCAGGCTGATACAGTTAACCACCGAGCTGATTGAGTTACTCTGATTTATTGCTTCCTATGTCCCCATCACCATCTACCACACACACACACACACACACACACACTGGTTTTATAATTCTGTTTTCTGTTTAGTTTCATTCTGTTTTGTATGTTCTCTGCTCTCTCCGGCTGAGGGAGGAGGTTGGTTGAAACACGACCTCTGGGGCTGCTGGAGGAGTTCATCAGGGGAGAGTTTTGGGACTCTGCCAAAATAAAGAAAGCAGCAGGAAGGAGGAAGCAGGCTCTGAGTGTGTGTTTGTGTGTGTGTTTGTGTGTACAGAATAAAAGCAGGCTGCTGGATGAGGCTACATGCTGCTGGTGAAGCATTTTCATCTTCAATTTACGAATGATTTACATTAAGTTTAACATATTAGTGAAATTAAATAGCTGAAACCAAAACCATGAAGAGTGAGCTTCATGGAAATTTATTTAAAAAATGATTTTATGGGTTCTTATTAACATAAGAACATTTGTTCAGGAGTAAAGATAATTGTTCTCCTGCAGAAGTATAAGATAGGCCAATGAAATCACTCATTTCAGCTGATATCCAGGTCAAAATGGGCAGAACTGGAAGGAAATGGAACATAATCATTGTGGATAATTCACACCGAACCACGTCTGATCTGGTTAGGTTTAGGTAAAAAACGTGTTTTAGTCTCCTGGAATACAGCTGGAAATTGTCCAGATGTCTTCTCAAAGTGATCCAATGGTGTCAGGTTTACGAATGTTGAGATGCCACGGTCCCTCGACAAAATTATCCAGTTTCACACTTTCTCTATAAACACAGTCTTGAACTGTTGTCACTGGCTTGCCCGTCTTTTTACCTGCACCTACTCCACCATCTCTTCTACCTCTTAAAATAAAAGTTAATCAACATGTAAAGAAAAGATCATGTTTTGGAAATGTCCAAGCCATCAGGAAGAGCCCCAGGTTTGAAGCCAGTTTTCAAAGCGGCCATTTTGGCTTCATGCACAGTTTTCATAGGATTGACAGGGGCTCCGTCACCATGACTGTGTCCAGGTTTCAATGTAATGTCCTTGGCTGGAAATTGTCCCATGTTCCTAAAAATATCCAAAGCTGTCAGGCTTACAAATCTTAAAACGCAGTCGTGAACTGCGGTCACTGGCTTGGCAGCCTTCTCACTTACCACCTCCACCTCCTAATGTAAAAGTCAAGCCATTAACATGTAACATGAACACAATATGACCAGTTATGTACCATGAATATTTACAGTTAAGTTTAAAGCATATGCAGCTCTGCTGTGAGCCGTAGTAAACCAGGAAACAATGCTTTCCAAACCAAAAACACTGGTCTGGCCTTCTGAGATGTCCTTTAGCCAGACATTGGCTTCTCATCCTCTCCCAGCAAGCTGTTCAGCAACGAAGCCCAAACCTCTGAACTCTCCAACACAGACCGACAAACCTCCTGAGGAGAGTTAAACACAGTCAGGGAGAAACCAAAGTCTGTACGTTTAATGAGCCTTGTTGGAGGAGATGTTCTCTGCACACATGAATTATAACATTCCTGCACTGATGGATATTTAAGTAAGTCCAGCACTGCATTTTTGTTGACGACTAACACAATAGATTTTGCATGTTTTGTGTCTACGTGGCGTGAATATATCACAAATGTTTGCGAAAGAGGTCATATTTTAGGCTATTTTTGTCTTTGTAGTTGTTACATTAAGATTACCTTTCAAGGTTACTTCTCCTCCCTTTTGTGTCCCTGTCAGTGCGGGGAGGCAGACGAAACTGGACAGCTGTCAGCACATAATGGATCATAGTCGGCTCTGACGTAGCAGACACACAATTGTGCATTGTCTGAGTTGGGACAATGGGATTGCTGCAAACTGGGACTGCTTCCAGAAATCTCCTGGATGAGTTCGTGTCACTCATAATCGACGCTTTCGTCAGCAAATGATGCTGCTGAGGAAAATCTCCATTAGACGGCTTCACAGAACGCTGCCTCAAAAGCTGCGGCTCATTTAAAAGTGATCCAGAACTCGTGACCCGGTTTAAACTGCTGAATGTTTTATTAGGTTTGTACAAGGTGTAATTGTTTGTTTCTGCTCACCGAGTCACAGGATTTTATGCTCATTGACTGGATGTTTCTTGTCATTACAACTCCTGAACAGCTGATTTCTTAAAAGGGCTCTTGCAAATGAAAATTACATATTGTTCCTCTTACCTGTGAGCTGTGTATCTATTTAGATTTGGGTCTTTGTTTTGGTGTTTGCCGAGTTTTGGAGATTTCAGGAGTAGAGTTAAGGCAGATGGCTGCCGACCATGAGTCCTGCACCGCTCCGAGGGTTTCTGTCTGTTTGAAGACAGTTTTGCTTGCTCATTGTGAGATATTTTGGGTCTCTGTAAATTAACGAATTAATTCAAGTGTATAGTCTAGACTTGCTCCAGCTGAAAAGTGTTATGAGAGAACTTTTGTTGTGAATTGCTGCTATATAAAGAAAACTGATTGCTTCTGCGTTGTGATGCGGTTGGCTGAGTACCATTTAGTTCTGTTCTGAGGCAGACATTGCTTTGACCAATATCACTCACGCAGTCTGGATGGATAAGTAGGATTTGTGGTTTAATACTGATGCTCTGGGTCGATATTCAGCCTGAAACTCTAACCCAAGCATCGGTATTTGACACCCTGGGAACGAGACTAAACAACCAACTATCTTTCTCCAGAATCGCCTTCCTTATACTTTTAACTGTCCCTCCCATCCAGATAGTTTGGACTGGACTTCATCCAGGTCCTGGAAGTCAAAGAAAAAACTCTGAGAACATGAACTTTGGTTCCCCATCGTCACCACCGTAGTGCTAACTGCTTATCTTTTGTTTTTATTCCCCCAGTTACGATGAGTGTGTCGGCCCAGGATCGACTCAGATCTACATCCCTACAGATGACCCGCCTCCTTACTCCCTACTGGACCCCTTTCAGCGAGGGGCGGAGCAGGAGGAGCAGCCTGAATACACCAGTCTGGATCCGTCTCCATACATCGGAGAGTCCTCGGCCAGCGCCGCCTGGTTCCCCGCCTCCCACTACCCTCTGGGACTGCAGGAGCAGGAGCCGCAACACATCGCATCCATCTCCTTCCCGCTGGAAGCAGCGCCGCCTTATGAGTCAGTGTTGGCCGAGCAGGGACAGCCCCTCCCCCTCATGCCATGTGACCTTTATAAACACCAATCAGAGAGGGGGGCTGATGACAACTCCCCGCAGCCGGGAGCGAACCAGATCTCATAGGACGATCAATTTGTTTCTTTCACCTGCGCCGTTGGTCGTCCCCAGCTGAATCGCACAAACACTTGCGAGGCCGGGGCACAAAATGGCTGGTGGGAGCAGCTGTGACACCAAACAAAGGACACTAAACGAGATGCACACCTTTTTCACACAGTCGCTTACACCTAGTAAGGCTGAAAATTTGCTGACGTCAGCTTCTCAGCGGACTGAAACGCAGCCAAGACTCCAGTTTTCGACAGTTTATCTCCAGTTTGTTTGTGGATGAAATTAAAACTCACTTGATTGATCTGTAAAGTTTCCGGGAACGGCGGCCTCGAAGAGGTTCGACGCTCCCTCGGACGCTGTCCTCCTCCTCGTGATGACGCCAGTGTCTGGTTCGTGTTTTTTTTTGCCATGTTTTGACTGTTAAGCTCTCGTTCACTGGACGAGGACCGATCCGAGAGTCGCGCGTTTGGAGGCTGAATCACTGGTACTAAAATGCATTTATTCATCACACTGTTGACGACAGCCAGCTGACTTTGTAGAAGAAGAGTGTAAAACAATATCATTGTGGTATTTAGTAGTGTAGTTTAAGGTATAAACAAGCACACGGAGTACCGCCGTCCCCCCCTTCACATTTCTTTTGGTATGATCCTCACCTCTCCGTCTATTTAAATGATTGATGATTGTGTTAGACTTCCTAAACTACCAGGACACCGCTGCTGATCTCTGGTCTCCGTCTCTGTCGTGTGTTTAGAGCAGTGTGCTGTTCTGTAGCTTCCAGTGTGGTAGGTAGTGTCCTAGTCGTTAGAGCGATGGCGCCGTAATGAAATGGTTAGGAAACTACCCGAAAGACGTCTGACAGCCTTTGGGCCAAGCACTATGTTAATATTTACAGCTAAACATCCGTCATCACCAGAGAGGTGGGTTTTCAACTTGTCACGCCGTTGTACAAATTGTCGTAACTCTTTTCTATCAAGGGCTCCGGTTTTAAATATCGATTCTGTAACTGGACCCCAGCAGCAACATGTAGCTCGCAGCCCCTCCTCCATGACGAGGTCGGGGCTGATGCAACAAAGACGTTACACGTAAACTGTAGACCTAAACACACTGTTCACTCGAGGAACAGATGCTTCTGACTTCTTTGTCTTTAACTTGGCTCGAACCATCATGGAGGTCGTTTTTTTTGTTTTTTTTTGGTTTGTTATTGCACTAAAGGTTCAAACATCCTCTCAGTTTACCTGCGTTTGCAACCACTGGATCGTGTAATTCATCAGATTGCTAATTAGGGAAAGACACTGATGTTAATGTCATGATGTTATTGTGGCCACTTAAGCCTCTACTAGTTTAATTCGCCAAAAGCCCGACAGGAATAATAATCTATACCGTTATTTCCATTACTGATTGGTCTTTTGATTGTTTTCTTGATTAATTAATCTGGATTTTGATCTATGAAATGTCAGAAAATAGTGAAAACGGTCACCTCGATGTCTTAAATCTCAAAGTGACGTCTTCAAAGCGCTGTTTTTTTTGCCTGACTACGGCCCAAAACAGAGCAAAAAAAGCTTTAAATCCAGCAATTAATTTAATTGATTATAAAGAAAAAAGCGGCTTGTTGCTACTATTCAACTACTGTCCTTAATTATTTGATTATTCAATAGCAGAGCAGAAATTCAATGTCCATCTTAAGGGATGGAAGCCTTTTCACACCAGGGACGTGACAAATATATGACACAAATTTGCCAAATACTCGCCTGCAAACATGTCACGTTAAAACTATTAATTTCAAACTTGCGACAGTTTGCTCAAATATGTGAATTTAAGACACGAGTATATTACGACTGCAAGACAACAGTGACAGCTCGCGGAGCTCTGAGCGAGGCTGCAGAAGTAGACGAGCTGTTTTTATCAGAGTAGTCTGGTGGATTTGAGGAGATCACAGATGTATGACAGCTTACATTTCCCGTCTGTAAATCCTGCACAAGTACAGGGAGCGATCGAGGTTACTCCTCCCGAATCGCGCTGTCTTTTTAAACAAGGTGACGACAAAAGTGAATGTGGCATCTGGACTGCAACACATTCTGATCTTTAATTCGGCTCAGTTTAAATTTAACCGGTTCCTCCTCCTTGTGTGAGTTAAGGCATGTAGACGGTGTGGAGCTTACAGGGGTCAGTGTTCAGCTGTGTGTGCGTGTTAAAGGTTAGCAGAAAACAAGGTAACTACAGAGGACTAAAATGGAGTTTGACCCTCATGTCAGATGGACGGAGATGTCTAAATGTGTACATTTCCAGAAAAGGATAGAGGGGTCATTTTGGGATACAAGACCTAAGGAGTGACAGAAACAGATTTAGTCATTTATAGGAGATGAGCAGGAGGACAGAGGAACTCCACTTTTAGAGTATTGGACAGATGGACCCTCAGCCCACCAAAGTAACCAATTAGAAGGAGGGAGGTACAGACCATCATCAATATCATCAAACTACACGCCGACACCTTTGACGCTGACAGCCCAGAAACTACATAAACAATCAACAGGTCCACCGTTGCAATGTGATGCGATAGCTATTTTGCAGAACTTGGTCGGTCGTCTCCTTCATTCGTGGTACGGAAGCTCAGGAAATTCAACCTCGCTCTGACATTTTTTTCATTTAAATTTAATTGCACACATAAAAAAAAAAAAAAAAATCACCCCTGGTGCGTAAAAGGATTTTAGATTGAGAAAATCAGTAAAGCGTTAATCCAGCGCAGCAACACGAAGGTCACAGCGCAGCAAAAATGTAAAAGTACAAAGAGGTGAAAGATCTTTATGGAAATTTTACTAAATCATCACCACAGACTCTTCCTGTCCTTTTGTCGAGAGGATTCACTTTGCCTAACCTCAACCGGAGTTTAGTTTGATTTTCGCGCATAAGCGTCTCATCGGAAAAAAAAAGAAATAAATAAATTATAATCCAGGCAGCATCACACAAGATGAAACCAGCAATTCACCACTGTTTGTGCCCTCGAGCAGGACACTGACACCCTGTTCCATCATCTCAGCGTATTCATCATTTTATATATTGTGGCAAAGACAGAAGCAAACGAGCTGTTTTAATAAAAAAAAAAGTGTGTGTGTGGAGGGAAAACACACGTATCAGTTACTGAAGCAGGATGTCAACGAGGCCGAGTTTTAATAACAATGCAAAATGTTGTTTATAGTTTGAGAATTGTTTTACTTCTTAGTAACGTTATTGTCCTCCTCGCGTGACGTTGTCCTTGTGTTTGAAATATGTGCCTGATAGCCCTCAGACTGTTAGCTTGAACATTGTAGCCATAATCTAATAATCTCAATGCAACTAACCCAGTGGGCTGTTTCTGTTCCGTTACGTTATGAAGTGTTGGTTTAACGGTGTGGAAGATTTTATCATTTATCGAATCCCTGTTGATACGTCGTGATGTTGGCAGCTGAAGATGAGTGATTAAGTGCAAAGTGTATTTATTGTCCACACATTACACGTTAAATCTGATTCTCAGTTTCTAGTTTTTTTGCCAAGTAATCTTTTCCTCCATCCACGTTTCTTTTTTTTACTTTCTCTTTCTCTTTTCTTTGTCTGTTTCTTTCTCACACACTTGTGTTTTCTTTCCCCCCTGCGTCATTTCAGGGAATATTTGGAAAACTGCTTCTTTAATTCTAACGCAACGTTGCTTTTCAGTTTGTCTCCCATTGTGACTTTTAACCACACGAAGATTTATTTTCAAAAAAATATTGATTGATCAGCTTCGGTGGGCCAATCAGAGAATTAGTGACAATTCTGTCAGTGATGGTGAAAACAAGTAGATTTTGAAATTACCCCGAAAATGTAATTGGTGGCCAAGGATTCAGTTACGTGAAGTTATAAATCTAAATAAGACATCGACGAGGTCGTACAGAGAGGACTAATATACTCAGAGCGCATTAATAAAGTAGCATTAAGCATTATGGGACTGACATAATCAGTCCTGGAAAAAAACTCACAACAACACAAAATCAGCCTTTTCTAAATGTAAAAAATATGACACAGACTTTTAGATGAAATGAAATCTAGAACAACAAGGAGATCAACTGATATCTGCTCCTGACGATGATATTCAAGTACAACAAAACGCTGACGCTGTAACTCGCTGTTCTTAGATTCGGGGTGAGTTGTTGAACCTTTTCCTCGGTCCTCGTTAGACTAGTCGCTCTAGAAAGTAATCGATGTAAACAGTGCTGCACCTCTGGATGCTTTATTCACTTAGTCAAAAGTGTGTTCAAAAACTTATTAGAAGGCTTTAATAGCATGCTGTTAAAAAAAAGAAATGCAGCATATAAAAGTTAAAGTTACACTGAGAATCTTAACAAAACGCACAAACGTCATCATGAAGTAATCCACCTTTTTTTTTCCAAAGCCTTCATACCTCCTCAGTTGCTTTCTTTAATAGCCAGTATTCATTCTCAAGATGAAATAAATCTGTTTCGTGTGTGTTGAAAATGTCACCCGGCTCAATGACGAATGTAGAGCTTTTAGTTTACACAGTCGACACAAAGTCAAAGATTCACAGTCATCCACCAGAGGGTGATACACAACTTTAATCTGACATTCAGCTTTCTCACAACAACATCACGCTGTTGAAGAGTGTCTGCCTCGTTTGTGTTAGGTTTGAGGAGCGTCGATGCTTTTTATTAGATTAGAGGAGAAGTTGTAAAGATCATCAGGTCGTCAGTATTACAGTAGAGAGACATTTTTCCTAGCACGCGTGTTTTATTTATTTCAGCTAGGATTGCGGCACTGTTCTCTGTAAGTAAATGTAAATGTCTGACACGTGTGTCCCTCCCATCCCTCCTCTCTCTTTTCTCTTTTCTTTTCTCCGTCTGTCCAGACGACAGACCTCGTGTACATATTAGGAACTGCGGCCGATAATGTTTCTTTATGTTCTGTATTAGAGATTTTGTTAAATATTTTCTTCTGTAGAGAAGAGTGAATAAATCTGAAGTCTTATACGAATCTGAGTGGCTGTTTCTGAGCAAACAAGCAAAATACCAAGGGCTGTATTTCATGTGTATCGTGGATTTTCACTTTCAGCATCCATGGGAAGCTGCAGCTGTCCCTTAAAACCCCTGATCAATGTGTATTTTACCACAAACATCACACACACGAATTCTCAACCCAGAGTGCACACACACACACACACACACACACACACACACTATGTTGTAGCTTCATGCAATTAACATACCCGATGAAGAGCCGTGAAAACGTGTGGTAGCCCTGATAATTATGGAGCATTGATCATCCTGTGGTTTAATTAGCTGAGTGTGCAGCAAATATTTGACAGAACTGATGTGTTGAGCGTTTTCCCTTCGCCGATTGACCTTCGTTTTCAAAGTCGCGCAAACATCTTAGGACACGTGGCCGGCAAAAAAGAAAGTCAACGATTGCTAACTTCCAATTTTGCTAAATTCCTCCGGCAAGCTTCATGAGACCTCGGTGTTGTGAACTCCCGTCTGAGATCTTTCCAATCGACCTTCCAGGAAAATGTGAGAGGCAAATATTTGCTTCTTTGGGATTTTCTGAAGGAGGATGTTTGCTGGGTCTGCTAGTGTTTACCTTCAGGCACTTTAGAACACGGTGGACGGTGGAGGACCGGGCGGGAGGTGAACTTTTTACATTTTTAAATACCACAGAAACAGATTCAGAGACTTGTGTTGCTGCCAGATGTGAGATGTGAGAAGAAAATACTGTATAGACAGGATGTTTATCCGGCTGCAGCATCATCTGGACAATATCCAGGTGGCAAATCGACACTTTTTTTTGTAGCTGTTTGGATGTTAAAGGTCCTGTTTGGAAGAAAAGTTGATTTTGGAGTCTCATTCCCGACTCGTCAAATACTGCCCAACCTACAGCTACATTTACAAGCTCAATAACAACCAGGTAACACAAGTAGTTTGAAGTACAAGACGCTGGTGAGTGATTTATTTATAGAGCCTATTCTTCCCAAACTGACTTGGGTAGATTTTTAAGATGCCTCTGCCGCACAGACACGCCCGGCTTGATCCCTGCCAAAGGTATAAAAGTCAGACTCATAACAGAGACATCATAAAAACTTCACTGTTTAAGACCTGCTCACAGACTCCTGCTGCTGAGTTTAATAGCAAAGGTGAGTTATTATTTAAAATCTCTTTCCAGCCTTCACTGACGATTAAAAAAGGATCATTAAGTTTTGCCATAAAAAGACAGACCGAGGGTTTGAACTGAGCCTGAGCGCTCTCTCTCGTAGAAAATGAAAGCTCCGATCGTCTTCCTGCTCTTGGCTCTTGTCGTCGTGGTCGGGCTCAAAGCGACGACGCCTGATTCCCCCGGGCAGCGTCCAGGTAATTCTTACTCAGTTACTCGAGTATAGCACCAAGTGATAACTTTGTGGATTTGCGTCTGACGGAATCTGCTCCAATCCTACAGTTATCCCAGGAGACGTGGCCGTGCCGCAAATTCTGGGAATTAGTTTGGACGAGATGAAAAGGAGCAAACCCGACTTTGTGGATACGAACGGTAAACTTTAGTGATTACATCGAGTCACTTTTATGTCACTTTCTAAATCTGAAGTTTGTGTTATCAGACACAGTCAACTCCACTCAGGATCTGATGTCAGCACGAGATGACGTGTTCTCACCAGTATGTGACATATGGCCATATTCTTACCTTTATGTAAACAGTGTTTGCATTAGTGCATAATCACTTAAATCTAATGTGAAGTTCGGAGATTGGAGTTCAACACTTCCAAGTGTTTCAGGTGTACAACGGCAAAAGTTAACAAAAAACTTGGTTAGCTGCAACAAAACGATGTCTCTCTGGAAAGTGTCCATACAATCAACCCCTCAGCAGTGACCCTAACCCTTATACATGATATTTTAGAGCGCTGTTAAACATCTAAATATTCCATCGACTAGACTAATACAACTACTGTCATCTGCAAATACATCCTACTCCCTCACCATGGAGACTGACGTCAGAAAACTGCTCTCTCTGTACACGTAGGAATTTCAACTTCGGTGTTCCATTGTAGTTTTCTCGCAGAAGATTGGAAAGTTGGTTGCTGGAACGATCCAAATCTTTCACCTTTTATATCTACAGAAGGAAAAGTTCCTCTTCTGCAGAGTCCTCTGTGTTGCACATATGTTTCTACAGTAGCCCAGATGGGACAATCCAAACACCGGGTCTAGAGAGAGTCTTCTCCTTGTTGAGCGTCAGATTTGGGTATTCAGCTGTAATTTGCAAACACGTGACAAGATGAGATTGTTTACAAAATGTTCTGAACTTCTTTTGCAGGAGAAGACGATTCGGGAACATCTCCAGAAACCTAAAAATCTGACCTGAAAGATGAAAAAGAAATAAATGCAGCGTTTTAAAGAGGATAAAAAGTGTGACAGTCTTTATTAGAGGATAATATTTTCAATTTGTGAATATGACTTTTTCGTTGGTTTTATGGAGGTTATTTAAATAAATGTGTCCATGTATAAGTAGCTGATTTATGTTATGAGTTGTTATTGTTTCATATCATGTAGTCTGGCTCCTTAACATAAATACAATCTGCCATAAATAAAGAATCCACAGCCTTTATTCATCCAACCTGGAAAAAAATATTAGAAACAATAATAATTATTATGATATGAAACTTTATTTACAAAGCACCTTTCAAAACACAGTGCTTTACAATAAAAACAGCTGAATTATAAGCTAAAAGACATGAAAAGTAACAAAAGACACAAAGAGAGTATAAAAAAAATCATAAAGCAACTATAATCACTGAGAATACATTTTTAAAAAGTAGGTTTTCAAAGTCCACTTAAAAGACAAGACAGATCATAATAAAGGATAATAAAAAGAAGGATACAACAGAAAATAACAGAAAAATGATCATTTAAAGTGACCAATAAAACAAAACTGTTTCATCTGCAGATAATAAATTATTATGTAAAATATTGTTATTCAGTCTTCTTCAGTTTAAACTTTCATTTCACTCTGTTTCTTTAAAAAAAAAAAAAAAAAAAAAAGCCAATATAAATACGTGACATAGATAATCAGAACAAATGTAAAAATCAGAGCCCATTAGAGAAAGTTAAAATCTAAAAGCAAGAAAAAAACAACCTTAATATAAAGTTATTCTGCAAAAACCTGCAGGTATCTTACAATATATATATTTTACAAGTGACCCAGTGATGGGATCAGACTGCTGCATAATAAAGATCCTGATCTATTAATACTTCCACTGCGAAAATGTAAGTTTATATAATTTTATGCCTGTGAACTCCTCATGGCCTTTACTGTGTCGCCCTCTAGTGGATGAATCATGTAAGTGCACATCCAGACTCCCAACAAAAGAGCTGAACTCACACAGAAAGTTAATTTAAATCAGTTAAACATGTTTAACATGAAGGTTTGTGGGGTTGAAGTAATAAATAAAAGCTGTAAAAGTAGGAGGAACTAAAGAGGAAATTCCTGAGTGTGCGCGGGTGTGTTATAGTGTGACACACATGTCAACAGTGTCCCTTAAGAAAGTTGTTGGTCGCCGGCTGCCATGTGATCCTCCGGCCGAAC